>CAKNWT010208866.1:727-11305 GCA_932066315.1 Andricus coriarius
GATTGATTTTTGTCTATAGATTAGAGTGGTTAGAAAATGAAAAATTCTGGAATTCGAAATCGATACAACGTGAAAAAGTAGCGTTTTAGGATTCTAAGAAAGTATCATTAATTTGTAATCGATAGATATGCAGCTTGTTTACCGCCGCTGGGAAAAAATGTTTAAAAAATTCTTGTTTGAAAAGTTTAAAAATTTTCTTTAATTCCATTTTTTGTTGCATTCCTGGAAGTCAAAAAAACTCTTCCCAATTTTTTTGCGGATTATAATCAATTATTTTTTAAGAGATACTTCAGCGAATTTTGTAAACTTTGGGATTAAGAAGGTAAACAAAATAATAAAGCACTAGAAATTATGAAAATAATTTAAAACTTACCAAAAATAATTATTTTAACGACAGTTTTTGTAATTGAATTTTTTCTTACTGGCGCTTCTTACAAATTTTTAAAATATTGTTGAATATCAATAAATCATAGCTTATTTTTTGGGGAAAACATTCCCTACAAATTTAGTGCTTTCTTTAAAAAAAATTGTTTTAACGATTTTAGTCATAGAAAAGTTTTTCAGTATTTGGTAAAAAGCGGTAGTAATAGAAAATTCGCTTGCAAAAAATATGCTTAAAATATATTTTGTTGTAAGCTTAGCAATTTTTTATTAGAAATAATGTTTTTTTAAATTTTAAATTACATCGTTAGTAATATTATTTTGATTCTTAAACGCACAGAAAAACTATTTTTTCATGCATCTGAGTTCTGCAATAACTACGTTAATGAAATTGTATTAAATTGTATAACTTGTTGTTTAAAAATTGTTCTGGGCATGTGTAGTCTTTTTAGCATAGAAATGTTTTAGAAAAAACTCGACAAGTCCCAGGAATCGAAATTGGAATTATAGCAAATTCTCAAAATTCCATATTTGGTATTTAGTTGAATTCTTTTTTAGCCTATTTCCATGCTAAAAAAGACCCTACATGCTCAGAAAAATTTTAGACCATAAGATATAAATATAATTTACCCGAAAAAATTCGTCTCCTATTTACATAGGTGTTCAGAATTTTTTTCGAAAACAGGGGTAAATTATCGCTAATTTTTCGTGTTGTATCGATTTCGAATTCTATAAATTGTTTATTTTCGACACATCCTGCTATATATGGATAGATATTCAAGAATGAAACATATTTTTCTTTGTATATCATTTTATGTTTCACTCCTTACAAAGCACTTTACGTACGAATCCCGCTATTATTTGCAAAGCACTCTGAATCAAACTCGTAAATGTATTTTTTCCCTCTTTGGGAGAACCGTAGCAACAAAGTAGATACTGGAAGGAATTTTTATTTCTGCTTTATTGTGCAATATTCAACCCCCTTTAAAAGCTTCGTTGCTAGGCCGATTGCGGTTAGTAGAATATGGTTAAGCTCAAATGTATTGCAGGGTATTCACTGACCGGAAAATAGCAGGGATATTTTGTAATACCAACCATCTCCATTAAAAATCGAAGATCATTTGTAAGATTTTGAAGCTTATGTTTCATTCAAAAATGAATGTTCCTTTTATAATTTACATAGTTATATTTAAGAATTGAAAGCATGTGTTGATGGTTCGTTCAAACAATAAAGTTTCTTTATATCTAAGAACCAAAAAATCCTTTTTAGATATTTAACATAATAAAGTTATAGTTTCACTTGATGTAATTTGTTGCATAAGAAGGTTTGGTTGGTAATTGTGTTTCGTATAATAATCTTTTTGGAAGATGTTAAACAGAGAAATTAATTAATTGTTTCATTGATTGATTTCTAATCCAGCAGGTTCGTTTTCTTAGCCACCTAAATATAAACTCTGTAGGTGGAAAAACCGACGCACTGGGGCAGTTTTGAAAATGGAACTTCGATAGACCGCTTTTCGAGTCAGTTTCGGGACATAAAAGTATAATTTTACCACATAGAGCATAGATTGAAGTATGATTTCTCATTGAAAACCGAGGGACTACTGAGAAATCTTAAAACTATGAATGCGGCAGTCAAAATCGAATTCGTATAGAGAGTTCCAAGATTTCTTTGAGATTTCCAAAACTTATGGCGATCGGAACTCTCCGGGAGAAATGAGACTTGGCTAAACTCGGCGGCGTTCGGATGGAGTCGTCTGTTATTCCATCTTACTGAGGCAGTGTGTGCATCAGGAAGGTGTGACTGTGTGAATGCTTCGTGGTGCGAATAATCCACACTTGGCGAAAGATTTCCAAGATTTCTAAGAGTTCCTCAAAGAGTTCTCTTAAGGCTTCCGAAAGCGCGGCAATCTAAGATTTCTCAGTGACTAGCCTCTCGTCGAAAACCCTACATCTATATTTTTGATATCCTGTTTAACAAAAACGCTAATATTTTGTAATAAATTAGTAACTTTTTAAATTACTTTTGTAATCATTTATATGGCATATTTTGCCTTCGAGTTCTAAAATGTTCAATCCTTTTCAAAATGTGTACAATAAAGCAATTGGTATTGTATAATCAATATTTTAATCCCTTGAAATTGAACCATAAAAAAATAATGTTTGTCCGCGAAATAGTAGGGAATTATTTTCTGAAGTTTGAGTCGCCTAGCTCCCTGTAAAAGGAAACACCTATACGGATCATGATATTTCGAAAATGCAAGTTTGAAAGTAGCTGAAATAGATTTTATATAAATTTATTTTTAGAGGAATTTTCGAGTTATATAATTCAAGTTTTGGATTTGGGTAAAGACATATCTTGGTTTGTTAAAAGTTACAACATTTAGAATTCGTTTTCAATTTTATTTCTTTTGAACTATAATTCGCTTCTGAGACTTCAGACTGCATAACTGTATAGGGTCTTGACAATTGGCTTCAATCAGAACTCCATTACATACAATCCATCTCCGAGAACTGCTTCTTATCAACTAGCTTCATCCTTGCTTTATCCAGAAGTTTGTCTTCAAAGAACTGTTTTATGGGTTCTGATGCATTTTAGATGAAAGCTAATATAGTTCGTTCTTGATAAAAGATTTGGTACAACCTGGGTTGAACAAATACTCTTTTAGTTATTTAGTAAAACCACAAACAGTTCAGTATTTAAAAAATTAAACATTTATAACAGGAAAATACGTCTATAAGCCAGGACCGGAAAAACTGGAAATCAGGGGATTTTCTTGCTCAGGGAAAAGTCAGGGATTTTGAAAAAAAAAATGGTACAAGTCAGGGAATTTCTGAAAGAAGCACTTGACAGCAGAAATCTCAAGTCACTTTTTCTAAGATAAAATCACTATAGTCACTTTTTAAAATAAAATTATAACTTTTGACCCTTTTCTTTTAATAAATTCACCCATTGATTAACCACTATAGTGAATTCGGGTCTATAATTATTTCTGAATATTCTTGAATTCGTTTGAGATATTTTATGTTATTTTAAAAGGTTCCTAAATTTTTTAACAAATTTCAATAATTTGAAAAGGTTTCTAAGGATTTTAAAGATTTTAGATTAATTTTAAAAATTCCAGTGAATTTTCAAGAGCTATATAATATAAAGTTTTAAGGGATTTCAAAGGATTTTAAATATTTTAGGGTATTTTAGAAGATTCCAGAGAATTTTAAATATATTTGAGCAATTCAAAAGATTTACAAGAATTTGAAATATATTCGGCTATTTTGATAGTTTTCGGAGAATTTTCAATAGATTTCAATAATACACGGCGGAGAAAACTGGTATGGCTGCAGTAACTAAAATTATCAAGTTACACATACAATATGGCTGTATTGTCCAATAGTCTTATTAAGATTTGAAATATTTTAGAATATTTTGAAGATTTAAAGGCATCTTGAAGAGATTGAAAAATTTTCGAGGAATTTCTAAGGATTTTAATGATTTTAAGGAAATTTAGAAACAATTTCATGGGTTTTCAAAGAATTTGCTAGAATTTCATAAGATATCAAACGACTTTATAGGATCTATAAGGGTTTAGGATGTTTGATAAGATTGCAAGGAATTTTGTAAGATGTCGAAGATTTTAAGGGATTTTAAAAGCTCTCAAGGTATTTTAATCGATTTTCCAGGATGTAAGGAAATATCAAATTTCATGTAATTTCACGGGATTTTATAATATTTTAAAATATTTTAATGGATTTCAAAGAATTGAGAGATTTCAAAGATTGAAAAATATTTCGAAATATTTATTTATTTGCTTCGAAAGAATTTTAAATATTTTAGGGCAATTTAAAAGATTTCAAAGGGTGCTAAATATCTTAGAGCATTTAAAAGATTCCATGGCATTTTTAAGAGCTGTACAAAGTTTCAAGGGAATTCAAAGGATGGTAAAGGATTTGCAACATTTTAGGAAATTTTAAAAGATTCTAACGAATTTTTAATTAATGTCAGTAATTTACAAGGCATTTTCAAGAAGTTGAAACAATTTCTAAGGATTTGAATGATTTTAAGGGATTTAGAAAAATTTTCATGCGGTTGTAAAGAATTTACTAGAATTTTGGAAGATATGGAACGATTTTGGGGAATCTATAAGGTTTTAAGATATTGTAAAGGCTTCCAAGGGATTTTATACGATTTCGGAGGATTACAATTATTTTAAGGGGTTTTAAAAGCTCTCAAGGTGTTTCAATAAATTTTTCAGGATTTGAAGAAATATCATCAGATATCATAGAATTTGACGGGATTTTATAAAATTTTAGTGGATTTATAAGAAATGATTTTTTGTGTTTTATATGAATTTATTTGAAATTCGCTCTGAATCCTTATTAATTTATTTTGACTTCTTTTTAATTCTTTGAAATTCTCTTGATTTTTTTTAATTCGCTTGAATTCTTTTAAATTCACTCAATCTATTCAATTCAACCGATTTTTTTTTTAAATTGTTGGTTTAAATCATCCTGAAGTCTTGTAAACTCACCTTGAATTCTTAGTTATTTGATCAAATTCCTTTGAATTCACTTATATGTGTCTAACTTCATTTCAAGTTTATTGAATTCAATAAACTTTTTTCGTATTTTTTAATTGTTTTTAACTCACTAAAATTTACTTGAAATTCACCATGAATTTATATGTATTTCATAGAATTCTTCTCATTTCTCATGAATTCCTATAAATTCTCTCCAATTTTACTGAAATCAATGGAATTTTTGTAATTTTTTTCCAATTTATTTGAATTATTTTGAATTTAATTTGAATTGTTTTGAAGTCTTATGAATTTGTCCTGCTATTTGTTGAAATTAGCCTGAAATCCTTATAAATTACATCGAATTCTTTGAAATTTAAAACAACATAAGTCACTTTTTGGGTTAAAAATTAGTCACTTTTGGTTACTTTTGCGGTTTAAATAGGTCACTTTTGTCTTCAAAATAAATTAGGCGGCGGCAGCCCTAAAAATAATAAATTGAAAATTTATAAATTTGAAATTTTTCTATTCCATTTATAAAAGATTCTATATTAAAATTGTTATAAGATTAGAATTTTGGTTTTGAAATTTTGATGGTCAGAGAAAATGAAAAATTAGTCAGGTAAAAGTGAAGGAATGTTGAAAATTAAGTTTTGCGGCCACCCTGATAAAGAGTGGTTTGAAAACGTATAGTACTTTATGGCCTAAAGTTCTCCACGTTTCGTTAAATTTCTATTGAATTAAATGACTTTAATAACAGTAAAAGACTCGCTCCATTTAATATCTGTTATAACTAATAAACGATTATAAATCAAGTTGAGGTTGGCGATTGACAAGTTATAAACTGCTTTACAATCGAGCTTACAATGGAATGCGGCTTTTATTGGATCGTAAATAAAATTCGACGTGCCTTATTGTTCATTAGCTGGTATTGACTCATCTTTCGAGGTCATTATCATTAGTTACAGTTTTAAGATACTTCGTTTATTACGTCTTTATTTATAGAGTAGACCTAGTATTTTTCCACTTCGCCTTATTTTTTATAGGGATTTTAAGAGCAGTTGATTGATTGATTTGATAAATTTATCATCAAGTTAGCAAGAAATTTCGCGAATAGCAATATATCGACGGATTACAGGAGAAAATATTCCAAACTTGTCTTTGGGGGTCAGAAGATGCTTGAGAGGATTGGTTGGAGGCTAGACTGTTAGATAGTGTCTTGGGAATTTGAAATTTCCAAAGTTCAAGGGATTGGATCGTACCCCTATTTCGTATTCAGCGATACACGCGCCACAAAACTTCCTACTCGACATTCCTAGCAGACCGCCCTTTCTGAGCATCCGATGCAAGAATATTTCGCTGACGATGTACCTTCCAGTTCCAGGGAACAAAGTATTGTAAAATTCTATGATTTACCTGAAATGCGTCAAATGCAAATCCACTACATTTATACTTCCAAATCTAGAATGGAGGCGGTCCAAATGGTAAAATAAGCAATTTTGAATGCCTTGAAATTTAGAAACTTACAAATAAAGGGTCTAACTTTAACACATTTAATTTTAAACAAACAACTTCGAAAAGGTTTTGAGGTATTGTCAGGTTCTAGTGACTCATGAAAAGAGCGCTTTAAAAAAAACCATCTCCGAGAAAACCTTCGTCAAAGGAACGGCGCCTTCGAAAATACGCCGATTTTGACTCAGAAAGAGTTGCATAACTTTTTTGTTTATTAATTTAAGGGGAAAAAACAAGAAATCACTTTTGAGCTATAACTTAGCTCTATTGAAGCACAAAAGGAGCACGTAAATACACACAATCATCTACAAACAAACCCTTGTCAAAGAACGGTGCATCCCAAAAAAACGCCGGACGTTATTCTTCCATTTAAGAAAAAGTCAAGAATGTACTTTTGAGCTATTATTATAGAAAATATTTCAATGGATTAAACAACATTGGAGAGTTTTCCAGAGATTTCAGGAGAATTAAAGATAATTCAAGGATTCTTAATAGATTTCAGTTGATTTCAACAGGTTTCTGAGGAGGGTAAGGTATTTAAGGTAAGGTATTTTAACATTTTGGGTATTTTAAAAGATTTCAAGGAATTAAGAAAATATCAAAGATTTCAAGGAATTTTAAAGTGCTTCGTTAGGGTGATCATGTTGATCAAGTTGATCATGGAAAACCATTACCCCACTTATAGGGTGAGATGTCGTACCTGCAATTTTTTTGAATACTTGATGATCAAGTGTTTTAATTGATATAGATTAATTTTTTTCTGTGAGATGTATATTGCATGTATTTCAGAATTAAAAATAGTTAACCCATCTATTTAATATTTAAAGAAATGCATGACACTATTTTCTAAAATTTATGCTGCTACTGACACCATTTTGAATTTCTCAAATGAGTCTGATGCCTATTTACGTTTCAGGGTTTTACTGACTTTTTATGATAAACATAATGTCTTGTGTTTTAATAAGCAAAGTAGTATACTAAATTATGAACGCGGTTTTGCATAAATGTTTATGGGACGTCGATTTCTAGAGGCATCTACTTTATTACGAGCGAAATGCACTCACACGTCGACAATCTGATCGCTGAACACAGACCACGGTAATATCGTACAACATAGAACGCGATTAAAGCGCGTCGGATGCAGATCTGTCGACATGTAACACTCAAACGTAGGGAGATTCGCTCATAGAGACCGCGTGCCAAATAGATAAGCGGATAAAGAGCTCAATAGATTGAAAGACTTAATATGTCGTTGCCGAGAGCGGAATCGAGATATGCTTTATCCATTTCGATCCAATACAATACATATATGTGGCCAAAATGCATGCTTTTCAAAAGCCACACTCGAAATGCGGAATATATTTCCTCCTCCTGCAGGCATTTTAAATTTGCATTTACAATTTTTACATCTTTTATCGATTCCCCGTCAAAATGCGGACTGAGTTATTGTTCCTTTTTTATTCTCCTTTATCAGGGTTGCTACAGAGGTCAGGGAATTTAAAACTGGTCTTGGAATGTCGAGGAAAACTTGAAAGAGTTATAGGGAGTTTTCGATAAACTGAAGTTGATTTTTAGGGTTCATCTACAAATTACGTAAGACGTTATACACACAAAATCTTACTAAGGTTTATAAGCTTTGGGAATGAACATGCAAATAAATTCCGTTAATTAAATAAACGTGGAACCTTAATGATATTATATTTATAAAAGAAAATGTGTTAATAACATGTAAGTTTGGCCAGTTCACGACTCATCCTCACACCTGCTTCATGACGAGATTGTACGCACGGACTCGCCCTTGCGATGAATCCAAAAAAATTGTTTTCTGAATGATTTCCTGAATTTTCAGTCATGTAGGTAGTCATATGTAGGGCCAGTCCGCACTGAATTTCGTTTGAAACGTACTGCAGGCATATTTAAAAGAATCTGATTCCCAAATCCTATTATAAAAAGTACATGCATTTCGGCTTATTTCATGCGTAGTTCATAAACCCAACTGGTAAATTCAGTTAGCCATTGATATATAATGTAAGTCACAGTAGAATCAGCCAATCAGCTATCGAGAATCTAAAACAAGAATCGATAAGTCGATAATGTAAAACAGATTTGATAACTCTCAGGCCTCACAGACCGGTCCCTATATCCCATATTGTACCCTGTATTCAGTTGAGGTCCCTAAAGTACCCTATTTTCAAGATTTGGTCCCTATGGTACTCTATTTGTAGCCCATAATGGAATTAAAAAACATGTATAGTAAGATCAAAGCTTCCGAAAGGCAGGCATTTTGAAAAAACAAAACAAAAATCAAGGAAATTTTTGTAAGAAGCAACTGTAAACAATAATCAGGGCAGCCACATAGTCACACAGAAAAAACTGGGGTTTCCATTAGAACCCATTTTTGGTTCCAAAGGAGCTGCAACAAAAATGAACCCCAATTGCTGAAAAGGAACCCAAAACGATAAATGAGCTCTAAACGATACCTCAGTTGGGCTTCCAAAGGATCCCAATTGTAATTGATCCTATTTCTAAAGAACCTATTTTTCACTTTGTCCACTTCGACATCTTGTATAATTAATAACACAATTTTTGCCTTAAAGCACACATGTAAACGAACTCTAATGGACATAACTTAATGAGGATGATGGATGTATAAAATATTACCGCAATTAAAATAGATATAATGACTTGATAAATATCATTTGCAGGTTATGTATCAAACTTGTAAAACATAAAGGCTTATTCATATGCAAGAAACTTTTCGCACGAGCAATCTCATTGGATGCTGATCGCGCGCTTATTTGAAATGATAAAATATGCAAATAAATTTTTTACAATATAATTATTATAACATTATTATAATTATTGTTTAATAATTATAAAGTTCAAAAAAAGATTTCGAATTCTTTAGAATTGATATTTGTGAAGAAAAATCTTCCTTCTTTTAAATAAGTTGTTGGTTTGTGAATGCGCCTTCATGTTGTTCTTTTCAAGTGCGTTCTAAACGAACCCTTTTGGGTCTCTACGGGTATCTATTGGAGCTCAAGTTCGAAAGGATACCAACTTTTATTTGAGCCGCAACATTAGTGAACCCCCAGTTTTTTCTGTGCACTATTAGCCACTATTTTGTTCTCAAATCACTTCTTAGTCACTTTTTTAAATGAAAATATCACATTAGTCACTTTTCTTTCAATGAATAACTGATGGGTTAATCACTATTCAATTCATGTTTATACCTATTTCTGAATTTTCTTGAATTCTTTTGAAATATTTCGGGGTATTTTTTAAGATTCCGATAAATTTTCAATAGATTTAAATAATTTGAAGGGATTTTAAGGTTTTAGGGCATTTTTAAAACTTCTATGGCATTTCAAGCGCATTTAATTTAAAATATTTTCCGGAATTTAAAAAGATTCCAAGGAGTGCCGAGTGGGTCACGTGACCGGATTCCCACCTTACCGACACTTTTTTCATTTGTAAACTTATTTTCACACGAATAGCCACATCGAGTTGAAAATAAGTTTACAAATAAAAAAAGTGTCGGTAAGGTAGGAATCCGGTCGCGTGACCCACTCGTCACATGGAATTTCAAAGCGTTTAAATATTTTTACACGATCTATAAGGTTTCAAGATATTTTAAAAGATTTCACAGGATTGATAAGCTTTCCGAGGATTTCAATGATTTTAAGAGATTTTAAAGCTCTCAATTTATTTTAATAAATTTTCCAGGATTTCAGAAATTATCATCATAGAATTTCACGGCATTTTATAATATTTTAGTGTATTTTAAAGAATTAATTCATGAGAAGTGAAGTATTTTGTAAGGTATCAAAGATTTGACATTAGTTTTTGGAATTCATCCTGAATTCTTATTAATTTATCCTAAATGCTTCTAAATGTACTCAATTTTACTTAATCCAATGGATTTTTTTTTTAATTTTCAAAAGTTTTTATTTAATTGGCCATGAGTATCAAATGATAAAATGATTTGAAATATTTTAAGGTATTTTTTCAGATTTTTTGGCATTTTCAAGAGCTTTACAAAATTTCAAGGGAATTTAAAAGATTTTAATGGATTCAAAATATTTGAGACTATTTTAAAAGATTACAAAGAAATTTTTAAATATATACAGTAATTTAATGGGATATCAAAGGATTCGAAATATTTTACGGTATT
>CAKNWT010208870.1:1094-20979 GCA_932066315.1 Andricus coriarius
AGCCACGTTGTTCGTACATCTCACGCCACACAGGCTCAATTCGCCGATCAATCCTGTTATTTAGGACAGCTGTAAAGATCTTATACAGTGTGTTCAAACAAGTTATTGGCCTGTAATTCTCTGGCTTGGAAAAGTTGCCTTTTTTCGGTAGGAGTATAGTGCGTCCTAACACCAGCCACTGCGGAATGGGCATCTCTGACTTTAAACATGAGGTGAATATGCGGGCCAAATGTTGGTGGGTAGAAGTAAACTTCTTCCACCAGAAGTTCTTGATACAATCTGGTCCAGCACCGGAAAAGTTCTTCGTTCCTTTAAGTGCTTTTTTCACCTCTTCGGCAGTGATTGATGGGCATTCCTCCTCAGATTGTATGAGGTAGTCGCAAAATTCCTAGAATCGGTTGATATTGTCAGTATTTTCTTTCAACTCTAGTGTTTTCGGGATCTTGTATACCTCTCTCCAAAAAGTGTCTACCTCGTTGGGCTTGGGTGGATTTTTGACAGAAACAGGGGGATCATTGAACAGGCGAGAGGGGTCAGCGAGAAACTGTTGATTCTCCCTGATCCATCTCTCCCTCTTCCGTATCCTCCTCCTTGCGTCAGATAACAGCCGTATTTTGTCAACAATATGCTGCTTGATTGTCAGCAGCTTTGACTTGTTTAGTGTGTGATTCAAGATCCGCAGTTCTTGGGCTAACTTTCGAACCCTTTCCGTGAACGGTCTACCAGATGTTATGTAGCCAATCACACATTAAACACGGGACGCATTTTGTCTTGCCCATCCAATCTTCTTGTTCAGTTGATGTAAGCGTCTTTTGGTCTTTTGATCCATCGTAGGTTTGAGCCTTCTTTTTGAATCAGCCAAAGCTCTCGAAGCACCATAAACTGATCAATTGATGGTCCAGAAGTCGGACTCTTGCGAGATTTCTCCACGAAGGGAGGCATCCATTTTAGCCAGATCTTGGGCTTTTAGAGGAACTTGCATGTTAATGTTCCTTCTTGTCCTGAAATCGTGATCATCTCTCAGAAGGTGCCTGTTTTCCACGGTTGGTCTTAATGTCGCTTCCACATCTTCGGCTGCAGCTTGATAAAGCAGCGGTTGGGGAAACGCTCCACGTACATATCCATTTTTCCAGAGGTAGGCACGTTGATTTCGCAAGGATTGAATCGAAACGTGCTGAAGCTCTGGGTGTTTTGGCACCACAGAGTATGCATACGCTCCATAAAGCCTCGGTGGACAGGGATAATGCTGGCATCGTAGCAGTCTAGCAAGTCATCCTTGAGTTGATTCGTCCACTCAATGTGGGCGTTTCGCCGGTTCGTCGTCGTGTTTCCATCTAAATTATTTTCAGCACCCCGAACTCTAGGGTTATCGGCATTGTTCGCCGACCCATTGTCGGATGCTCTGCGCGTTCGATCGTTTTGAACCGCATCAACAACTTTTTGGTGTTTGGGTGGTGTCATTGTTGTTCCTACGAGCAGCCTGGACAATTGTCTGCGACTGCTTATTAATTATTGTAACCATATTCAGCAGAAACCCTTGGTACAAGGACCCTTTTTCCGCAACCCGAGGACGCGTTCGGTGGCTTTGTCATACGTAATTATTTAATGATCTATAAGTTTGCAGTAGTGGTAGTACTAGTACTGTTTTGATTCCGTATAGAAAAATTAAATCTCGTAACTATTGCATTGTTAATGATAATTCTTAAAATGTAGTTGTTGAACTGTTCTTAGTTGTTATAATCATCAACTGCATCTGGAAGATCATTTATGATATCTTCATTAAGGCAACCTTTACCTTGAAAATTAAGACACATTACGGATCATTTTAATCCCGCTTGTACGCATCGAAAACGTTTACCGCATCCTATTTTACAAGAACAAACACTTACATTCCATTAGAATTATGTTATCGATTTTCTATTCTAGTGGACATTTTTTGAATGCCAAACCTTGCCAACTGTATCTTCAAGATATGGAAAGCAGAGTTCTATATCTTTACAACGGAAGGATTTTTTTACAATTAGAAGTTCAGATAAATTTTGGTCTGGGATGTGGTCGGACATTGGATTTGAACAAACTTTAATGAAGCACATGAAAAGCATCGGAGAAATTACACATGGGCGAGGACTTACAGAAAGTGCTTTACATAATGGATTTTTGATTTGCCAGTAGCTTATCATGTTTGCGTGAATATTGAAAAGTTTTGCGGAATTACTATCAGTACTAGTTTTCAACGTGTTGAACTCGAGAATTAAAAAGGGCAAAAAGGATGTCCAAACTTTTTTCTATTGGTTTCAACAACATTTCCATTTACTTGTTCCGAAGATCTAATGTCGATATCGAGTGGTATTGTTGCTTCTGAACCAATTTCTGCATCAAATTCCACTGCAAAAGTTTCCGATCATGTGGTAGAAATTGATACTACTAAATTACTTCAAAGAATATGAATATGGCTCTCTTGAGAATCTTAAAGGATGTGATTATGTTTTGGAAGGATGGTTAACAACCCCAATTCTACTGGCGGTGAAGTAGCAGCTTCTGGAGAGCTATTTCTTCTTGCATTATACGAGGCTAAACCGTCTGAAGTAGGTTTAAACCATGACATACACGTGTACAAATCTGTGAGTGCTTCCAGTCGTACTGCAATTTTATCTGGACTTCTTCCAAAATCCGCAGCTGCTGAACAACACTCTTATCAAGTCTGTCAACGAATTCAAACGCAGCGAGGGAAAATTTTGGAAGCAGAACTGTAAGGCTGGAAAAGAGGCAAAAATATTTTATTACCAGCGTATACTGCTAACGCACCAGCTCCATCTAATATAATGAATTTGATCGTTTGTTCTTGTAAAATGGGATGCGGTAAACGTTGTGAATGCGTAAAAGCTGTATTAAAATGATCCCTAATGTGCCTTAATTGCCAAGGTATAGGTTGCCTTAATCAAGAAATCATAGATGAAATTCCAGATACTCAGTTTTAACAATTATTATTTGCAATGCAATAGTTACGAGATTTAATTTTTATATACGCTGTCAAAACACTATTACTACTACTACTACAAACTTACAGATAATTGAATAATTAATTATAAATTAAATTAAATGGTTGAAAAACTGTTGGAAATTATATTTATTAATTACTTAGTGCATTATACATATATACATAGCCTTCAATTACTTCTTCAGAAAAAGAGTCACTGATTTATT
The DNA here is from genome assembly GCA_932066315.1 of Andricus coriarius. Classification (NCBI taxonomy): domain Eukaryota; kingdom Metazoa; phylum Arthropoda; class Insecta; order Hymenoptera; family Cynipidae; genus Andricus; species Andricus coriarius. The sequence continues at coordinate 4,299 of CAKNWT010208870.1, forward strand.
TTCGGAACAATGTTCCATCCACCGGTCAAAGGGAAACTCTTTTGATATTTAATTCTGATGCCATAAGAAACCATGTACGATAGAGATGTACAAAGTTTACGCGATGGTGTTGGCGGAGAGGCTGCGGAAGGATGTCGAGGGGAAAGGGATATTGCCGGACAAGCAGGTAGGATTCAGGGCGTGTAGGAGCACTATCGGCAATATTTACATTTTGGAGCAAGTGGCGGATAGGGAATTAGCGAAGAAGGGGTCGACAGTGTACGCGTTTTTCGTGGATCTCAAAGGCGCGTTCCCTTCGGTGGATAGGGGGGAAAAGGGATGTATATAAAGAGACGAAAGATAGGGTGTGAGGAGGGGAAAGATTTCGGAGGGGTTCGGGATAGATCGGGGGTTGAGTTGAAAGACGGATGAGCGTATGGTCACTCGCGTATGAAAATGTTACAATGTTGCTGGCGAAAAGCGAGGAGGCCTTAAAGGAGATAATAAAGAGGCTGGGAAGATACCTGGATAAGAATAGGTTAGAGTTGATTGCTGAAAAGTCTAAGGTCCTGGTGTTCAGGAAAGGAGGTGGAAGTGAGGGGAATAGAAGTGGAAGGGAAAGACGCTGCAAGAGGTGAAGGAGTTTGTGTACCTGGGTTTTCTGTTTTGGGGTAATGGGGGAGTGGATGGTCATACAAAAGAGAGAGTTAGGAAGGCAAATGTGGGTTTTGTATGGAGTGCTTTTTTATGGAGTGAACGTGTGGGGGTGGAAGGAAAGTGAAGAGGTAAGTGGGATACAGGAGAGGTATGTAAATTTGACACTTGGGTTGGCAAAGAATACGCCTAATTATACAGAGGCCTGGAGATAAGTCCTGTTTCGAGCATTGCTTTGAGCATATCTCTGAGCCATCCAAACATAAACAGTCAGTGATGTGTGAACCATTTCCTAGTATTACGCAATATGCGCACGTGAATATCCGCGCACTGCTACTTTATCCCTACGGTTGGTGTTCCACGCATAGGTGAACAGTTAGTGACCACCGCCTCCCTTGTTCCGCACATCAGCACATTCCGAGGCCACACGAGACAGGAGTTCTAGGAATAGTTTAACATGAGGCCGCTTATCTCCAGGCCCCGGTATATACTGTTAGGAGAGAGACGGGGAGGTCGAGTTTAGGGATTCTAACAGGGAGTCGGGCTTGTAAGTATGAAGAGAAATTTTTGAAAGAGAGGGAAGTAAGCTGGTTAGGGAGTGTTGATGGGAGAAGGTGGACAGGTGAAGGGATGGATAAATGGAGGTTATGGCGGGGATGCCTATGAAGGAGGGAAAGTGGGATCAGGGCACCGTGATAAAAGCGGTGAACACATTAAAAGGCGGCTTTTTCTAATGCCGAGTACCGGGATTCTGCACCGTTTAGTCTTCTACTCGCGTCAGCGATTACGTAGTTTACGCCGTCGATTTTTTGCGTAAGTGCTGCTCCTAGTCCTGTATTACTTGCGCCGGTTTCGAGTTTGAAGGGTTGTGTAAAATCTAGTCATGTTAATATAGGTGCTGACGTTAAAAGGTCCCAATTTTTTTGGAATGCCTTATCTTGTTTTAATCCCCAATCCCATGTTTTATCTTTTTTAAGTAATCTGCTCATCGGTTCTTTTGTTTCGGCAAAGTGTGGGATAAATTTTCTGTACCATCTTGCCATTCCTATTATACACTGTAATTGTTTGATATTTTTCGGTTTAGGGAATTCTAATATTGGTTGAATATTTGCATCGTCTAATTGCAGTCGTTTTTCATTAACTTTGAAACCTAAGTATTTCATTTCGGAGCAGCCGAACTCGCATTTTTCTGGACTGATCGTTCAGTTTACTATTAAAATGTCATCTAAATAACAAAAAACGTTTGGCTTTAAATCTGGAGTAATAATTTTACCCATAAGTCTCTGGAAAGTGGCTGGAGCATTGGTTAAACCAAATTGCATCCTTTTAAATTGGTACATGCCTTCTCCGGGGACTGTAAATGCTGTGATTCGTTTTGAACTTTCTTCTAACGGAATTTGTAAATAAGCTAATTTTAAATCAATTATTGTAATGAATTTGGCTGATCTTAGTGTGTCAAGGATTTCTGTTTGAGGGGCATTGGGTGCAAATCTTCTTTTATGATGTTATTCACTTTTCTAAAATATAGACTGAATATATAGTCTTTGCTTGGTTTTTTTATCGGGACTATGGGATTCGACCAATCAGAACAAGAGGGTTCCATAATTTCCTGTTCTAATAATTGATCTATTGTTTGATAAATTATTTGTTTTATTGTTGGGCTCTGTTATATTATGATATAGGGTCTGGGATTAGAGGAACGTACACCCTTGAATTTTTCTTGTACCCTCGTTTATTTAGTTTAACTTTTAATCGTTCTCTCTCCCATTCTCTCTCGATCCGTTCTCATCTGAAGGTAAAAATGTACTGCCGCGAGAACGGTGCCTAATCGCCGGTGAACGCGTTAAAGATGTTACTCCGCTGTGACAATCGCCGCGCATCCCTTGACCGTGCGACGGCCCAAGGTGGTAATCCTAATCTTACAATTTTGCTGACAGCAGCATCCGTTCTTACGCTCGTTGCGAGCGGATTCAGGCAAATATAAGGTATATAGGTAAAATTTGCCAAGGTTTCCGCAAGTGCTGCAGTATTGTTTGACAATTGTTCAATTTTGTTTTCGTAGTAGGCAGCATCGTTTTCATCTAAATTTCCGAATAATATTTTGACTACTGAATCTAAAAATCCGAAAGGTGCACGTTTGAATGGAGATTCGCCTTTCAACAGTTCGTTGAGTTGTCCTTTTACTTTATTTAGTGCCGTGATGTGTGCTCTAGTTGCCTCGATGTCATCGATGGACGTACATGCTGAACCTAGTTGGTTCCATAAAGTTTTAAGCTGGTTGAGGTTAGAGAAAAGCACCTTTTGTTGTTGTAGCCAACATCGAAGGTCTATGTAGGAAATCGTCTTCCACATCATTTTATAAGATGTTACTTCGCTTATTCTATAAGATAATATATTTTTAGTTTGTCTGTGTGTATCGCTTCTGTTCCTGACTTTTTTGTATTATGACGCAGTCCTTTCTTTAACGGTGATTATTTTAATGGGACCGATGTAATCATCGCCATGATTACTAGTTTTGTTCTCATTTTGTATGAGAACTCATTGGCCTACTTTACATTTTCGTTTTCGGAATCTCATATCATAATTGCGCTTGGTAGTGTTTTTAGCTTTGTTTGGGTTCAGCGCTGCTAGAATCCTTTTATCTAAAAGCTGTTTACATAGCTCGTTCGCATAATCGATATAAGTCGCTATGTTTTGCCTGCTGATTATACCTGATGGTAGGCGTGCTGTTTTACCGAATAAAAGTTCGTGTGGAGAGAATTTTTTTGCTTCGTGTACGCTCGTGTTGTAAGCAAATATTGTTATGGGTAGTATTTTATCCCAGTTTTCAATTTTTCCTGATGTGTTCAATTTGATGTAGTCTGTTAAGTCTGTTAGAACATCATGACTACGTTCGAGTGCTCCGTTTGGTTGAGAGTGGTAGCAAAGACTTGTTTAATTTGAAAGGGTTTGGAAAATTCTGCTAATACAACGCTAGTAAAATTTGTACCTTGATCTGAAAGAAAAACACGTGGTGTACCGAACTTGTAAATCAGATGAACGGCAATTGCTCTCGCTACTCTTCTTGCTGTGACGTCTACTAATGGTACTGAGATAAAATATCTTGAGAAATTGTGCTGGAGCGTAAGGATATATTTGTTGCTTTACGAGAAACGGCAAATGGTCCGTAAATGTCCATTGCCACGTTATCAAATGGTTGGGTAGGAGTATCCAGGGGTATGTTACGCCAGCCATTCCAGCCTGTAAAAAGTTGGTTTCCAACTTGTCTCAGCGGAGAAACAGCGAAACTGTGGCGCTGATCGCCTTTCGCCAAAATGTTGTGTTTGAATTTTGACAAAAGACTCATAAGTGTCAAAATAATCAAAATGGACGTGTCAAACTCCGATTTCAAAATATAACCTAATATAATCTTTGAAATCTCTTTACGCGTAATCCGCCTGACGTAAATATTTTACAAAAAGGTTGAGAATTTTTGCTATTTTTTTGGTAAATTTCCTCTGTTGGACGTCGGTATTTTACTAGTTTACGTATTATTTCACGAGTTTGGGTATACATAAGCACAGTGCATAATATAAATAATTGGATAACAAAAGTATCAAATATTGTTATATCATAAATTATACCTTCTTCTACACATAACTTAGATATGTTTAATTTATAACTACAAAAACAGATGTTCATATCGCTTTAATATTTTATAAATGTGAACATAATCGAAAAAGGTCATGAATTCTGATATTTCATTTAAATTTAAACAAGATAATTGGGCGAAAGGCGATCAGCGCTGCAGTTTTGCATTTTCCCCACTGAGTCAAATTGGGAACTATAATCATAATAATCGTGTCATGCCCCTGGGAGTATCCCTTATGATCATTCGTGCCCGAGGTTTATTCTTCATTTATTTTCTTCGCTGACATTCTGGACATCTTTTAAGGACTTCTCTTACATCGGAAATCATATTAGACCAATAGTAATCTTCTGTTGAACGACGATAAGTTTTAGCTACTCCCTTATGACCAGCTGCTGTAGAAGCGTGATATTCGATGATTATGTCTGCGCTTTTCTGCTGTTGCAGTGTAAAGTGTGTCGTCATAAAGTGATTGAAGTCGGGTAGTTTTGAAAGGTTTTTATTATTTGTTTCTTTATTTGTTCCCAAATTGCTTTAGTAAATAGCTTACAGTCATTAGAAAAGCTGATTGAAGTAATGTTGTTCTTTTTTATTAGGTTATAGTTTGATATCGGAGCTAATTGGCTCTTTTTGTAAAGATTCTTGTGTCGAACGTGTGTGACTTTTTCGCAAAAGTTATTTATTGGTATAATATTTTCTACCCTTATGAATCATTTTTCGATTAGGGCCCTTGTAATGGCTGTTCCTGCAATATCATCTTTCGTGATAAAAAACGTCATATTATCCTTTTCTGTGAACAAATTCTTTTTGAAATTGTGATATTTTCTCTAACTAATGACCCACAATTTCACTTTCCGGTTGCTTGACGACTTTTGTTTTGTAATTTAGGCGCTCCATCCGTTTCCGAATTTTCCTGGGCCGATTTGCTTAAAGGATCATAGTCTGGTGCTGGTGGTGGTTTTAGGCTGGGGTGTACTACCTCGGGTGAAGGTTTCTGAGCTTGCTGTGCCGATAGTTTTTCCTCCTGTAGCTTATAAATTTCTTCGAGATTCATAGAATTTCTATTTTTCAAGTTCTCCGTTTCTTCAGGAAAATTGGTACTTTCTTCCGTGTTTTTATTCTTTTGATCCAAGTCGCTCTTATTTCTGTCGGAATCTTTTTCAGTTATGTTTTGTTCCGTTTTTCCCTGCTTTTCTGCGCATCAAGTTTCTTCGCGGAATTTTTCTTTTTGCTCATTATCATCGCGGGAATTTATTTGTAGACATTCTTTTTCGCTTTCAGATTCAGAATTTAACTTGATTTTTCTTTTTTGGACTGGATCTTCAGATTTTTCGATGATATTTTAAACTTGCTTAGAAGTTGGTTGTTCAGCGTCTCCGACATTAGTATGAACTATTTGTAGCTGGTCAGCCTCGTCGCAAATTTCTACATTGGAATTTTTTTCCGTGCTTTCGTTTGAAATATCAATTTCTATTAGTGAATTAGTATTCGCCTGCGCTTCCTACAGGTCTAAATTCCTTCGCTTTGCAACTGGATTGTCCTCTTCTTGTTCTGTTGTAAAGCGGTATGGCGTCTGTTGTGTCCAATTCTTCTTCCATATCACTAAGATCTGTAGCTGATTCTTCGACTTCTTGTTGTTTCCTTGGTCTTCCTCTTCCTCTTTTCAGAGGGACAGCGTTTTTCGGTTGTTGATCAATCTCTTGTTTTATCTTTGGTGGTCTTCCTCGTTTCTTTTTTTGTAGGAACTTCCTGCTTAATAGGTTTCTTCGGCTTTGAATTATCAGAGGATTCTTCCTATCGTTGTGTTATGCTGGTGAGCGGTTTTACTGCGTTTACCTGGCTGCTTCTGGGTTTCTTCGTTTATTGTTAGTCGATATTTTCGTTTTATGGCAAGTGGTAAAACTTGGATTACTTGTTGAATGGGATTTCGCGATAATACATCGTTGTTAACATTGAGTTTACGTGGCTTGTATTTAATGTCATATTCGTAAACATCAGTTTTAATGCGCCATTTAGCTAATCTCGTATGTGTGTGGTGGATGGTATTAACATATTCTAAGGGTTTATGGTCAGTGATGATTTTGAATTTTCGACCACATAAGTAGGAGCGAAAGTGACGCACTCCCCAAACTATTGCTTGGCATTCTCGTTTAATTGTGGAATATCGCGTTTCACATGGTTCTAAAATTCTCGATGCGAAAGGTACTGGCAAATCTTTCCCAATTTCTCCTCGACTTAATGCGGTCCCGATGGCATAATCTGATGCATCTACTGTGAGGATAAATTCTTTTTTGATATCTGGTAATTGCAGAATTGGTTCTTGGCAGAGTTTGTCTCTTAAAATTTCGAATGCTTTTTGGCAGTGCTCTGTCCACACGAATTCTACTGATGGTTTAGTTAGATCAGAGAGAGACTTTGATATTTTCGTGAAATCTTTAATAAAGCGTCAGTAATATCCTGCCAATCCGAAGAAAAGGCATACGTTTTTCGCTGTTTTTGGGACTGGGAAGTCTTTAACTGCCTTTAATTTATCTGAATTTGGCATGACTTATTGATTACTAATGACGCGACCTAAATACGCAATTTCTCGTTTCGAAAATCCGCACTTTTCTGGTTGTAATTTTATATTTGCCTGATTCAGGCGTTCTATGAGTTGGTGGAACTTTCAGTCATGTTCTTTTAAAGTTTCCGCGTGAATAATCATATCGTCGAGATATACGAACATCTCGAGTCCCTGCAATCACAAAAGAACGGAATCCATCAGACGTTGGAAGGTGGCTGGGGCTCCCTTTAAACTGAAGGGTATTCGTCAAAATTCATAGTGGCCGTACGGTGTTGAACATGCCGTTTCGTGCCTATCGGCTGGATCCATCGGAATTTGGTGCAACTTAGAGGACAAATCGAGCACGGTAAAGGAATTCGCGTTACCCAACTGGTCCAGTATATCGTTTATATTCGGCAATGGTTAGGCGTCTGGTATTGTTTTTCGTTTAATGCTCTGTAGTCCACCACCACTCTCCAACGCAAAATTTTTTTAGTTTGTGAACGGATCTCGTCCTTCTGACATTGTGGACGTCTGTATGGATGGGTGAAATCTGCTTTGTCGTCCACAGTGGGTAAATTATGATATACAACGTTTGTGTAGGACCATGCATCGCCTTGTAGATTTAATGGGTTTGTGTATGGCTTAATTAAATTGATTGAATTGTCCTTTTCTAATTCGTTTAGGTGCTGGGGATTTAGGATCTTTGTTAGAAGCTTTAATCTAGATTCCTCACTATCAGAAGACTTCCTCGCGTTTATTGTTTGAGTGGTGCAGATTTTTGAAGGCGAGATTTGTGATGCTTCGTCTTCTTTTGCCTCGTCTTTACAATTTGCTTGTGCTTCAGATAGATCTAATGGTATCACCTTAACCACTGGTGTTATTATTTTTATTGTCGACTCAGTGACATTAATTGCAGTTCTTAGTGCTATACCATTTTTTATGGAGACTAGAGCATTGCCAATGTAAACACCTGGACCTTCATCAAGCAAGGGGAAGTAACCCTGTGTTAGTTATGTATCATTCACTCTAATAAAAAATTATATTTTTGGTTCTAGGCGATAAAATAAAGTATTCTTCATTATGAAATAGAACACTAAGATTTTTCACAATAAGTGACCTTGACTCGTAGCAAATTTTTTCTTGGTAATTCCAAAAAACGCAGTTCCTAGAATTCCTGCTTCCTTAATTGGAAATGAATCTGATACTATCTGAAAACTAACATCTAGATCATTGCATTTCAAATTTACTTGACCTAAGGTGAGCATTAAACCTGACGTCATTCCCTTTACTTTAAAAATAACACCTGCATTTTTTTCTATCCAATCGTTTAGGACACTGTATTTGATTACATTGATTTCCGCTCCTCTATCGAGAAGCACTTCACACTCATTATATTTTAGACCTGTACTTGTAAGAAGTATAGTTGGTGAATGAACTGGACTGCTTAAATGGATATTTGCTCGTCGTAAAGGCTTAGATTGGCTGTGGTGCGTCAGATAAGGGGTTCGCAACTCGCCTGCGCACCCATTTGACGAGTAGTGTTGGCGTTTAAATTTTGTTGGTTTGTATTTGGTGATTTGTTTGCAATAAATTTATTTTGAAAGGCATTTTGTGGATTTTTAGTAAGATTGAAGGGGGCTTGTTTTTGTGGTTGTTCGAGGGGCTGGCTAGTATTCTGAGTGCCTAGTTGATTATTTGGGTAATATAGTGGTGTAATTTGAAATGGATTCTGCGGATTAATTTGATATTCAATTTGAGGTTGGCTCTGATATTGAATTTGAGCTTCTTTCCTACAGGGGTTTTAGTATCTTCTACCTGATGTTCGCTAAAAATCACGTTTTCGAAATGGATGCCACTCAAGGAGAAATCGACTTTGCCTAGGGAATTTTTTTTTAACGATTCATTATAATCCGCTTGTTCTATTTTGATAAAATTGTTATCGCTTGAATTGCGTTTTTGTTTCGCTGAATTGACATTGTATCAATATTCAGAGTACGGAGACAAACGTTTATCAGAATGCTTCTCGCGTGAATTCTGCTCGTTCGACGGCTCAATTTTTGATACGTAAATTTAAAAAAATGTTGTGTTAATACTTCTTATCTACTTACGGCAAGGAGACCAACGATGATTTGCAGTAAATTGACCATTCTTAATTCAGTTCTTGTGTCTAGAATCTGCTTTATCTTTAACTTTTTTTTTTTTGATCTTTTCCTTTTTTTTAAGTTTCTTTTATCGATATTTCGTTGCCTTTATTCGTTCAAAAGTTCAAGTGAAATTATGTTCGTCTCGAAGACTAATTTTTTGTTCTCAATATTGTTATTAATTTTTTTTTTTAAATGTTCTCCGATTTGTCCTGTAATAGGCGAAGCAAAGGTCCTGTTTCGATGCAAGGAGATCGCTTAGCGACGTCCTTGAACGACTTTAGAGTTGGATATAAATTTCAAGAGGATTTTTTTCTTTTTTTTTTAAATTTTTTTTAAATTTTTTGTTGAAGTTGCAACGCTTGTCGACTTTTTAAATTATATTAATCAACATTATGGATTTTATATCACTACGTGACTTTATATTTACACTACGAAATCCTCTTGCAATTAGCGGCATAAATCTTCAATTTTGAATTTAGTTTCCGAAACGTGGCAAATTATAAAACATTTATCTTCCAATTAAAGTTGTCTTTTCAATTTATTTTAAATTTTGTTTATCGGAATCGAGTTTTGAAATTTTTATGGTTCAAAAACTTGCTTTACCCGGTAATATTCCAAAAATGTTCCAAAATGTTCGAATTTTGTTTTTGTTTTGAAGGATCGGTGTCGGCACCAAATTGGAAAAATCCGATCCAACCCATCCCGTACCGGCACCATTGTTATAGTATGATATAGGGTGTCAAAAGTTCTATTTGGAATTTGTGTAATTTCATTGGATGGGGGTTGGTTGCTTTTAGTTTGAATTGGTTCGGTAAATACTGTTTGGGTCAACCTGACTCTGTCTCACCAATTGTTTTTTGTTGGGGTTTCCGTGTTTTTTCTGCTCGAAACCCCTACCGCGACCTATTGAGCTATTAGTTATTTTTAAAATGGCTCCCATATTTTGGGGTGCAGTCGGGGCCATATTTTTAATAGTGCGTCTACATGTGACATTATTCGAGTCCATGTTCTTTATTTGGAAGTGTAACCGCACCTTCCAAGTCTAAGCTATCATGATCGCTTTGTGTAGCCTTAAGGTTAGCCATTATGATTTTAATTTTCCTTGATTTCAGTTTCATTTAATGTTTTCAATTGCATTAGTATTTGTTCAAATAGGACACCCTATATCAATATCTGATCTGATTTGTTTCAGGTTACATCTCTTACTTAATGATTTATGATAATATTATTTTTGATCCTTCACTAACTATTTTTTTTTAATCCCCATCTTAGTTTTACTTTTAAGATCTGAATCGTTTTGATCAATATTCTCTGAAACGGAGTTTTATAATTTGTTTCTGTTTTTGGTTTATTTTTTGCGAAATTCAAACTATGTTTTTATATTATCGCAGGCAAGCACATGGTAAAATATCATGAGAAATGTCGAAAGAAATATTCGGCAATATATACATATCGTGTTCACATAATAATCATTATACATATAACAGTTCATCTGGATTCGCACGTGTACATATTAAAACAATCAATTATTAAATGGCAATTTCGATAAAAGCATGGCAAGTGGATCAAATAGCATGCAAGTAGAACCAGAAAAAAATTTTTAGTAATAGTTTTGGAGTCAAGTAAAAAGTAGACTTTAAAATTGAACTTGTGTCTTCTTTTCTCTCAGCGGGTTTAACATTTTGAAAGGACAAGTTGTGTGGGTAATTTTGGCTTGAGCACCAGGTATGGCGGGGATAACTACTAAGGAGGGAAAGTGGGATCAGGACGCCGAGAGAAAAGGGATGAACACATTAAAAGGCGGCACATAAATAATAAGACGTTTATTGCTACTTACCAAGCAGGAGACCAGCAGTCCGTTGCGGAGGGCTGGTGGTCCAACGAGTATCCGCGTTGGCGGCGAGGAGGTCCTGAAAAGGGTCGTTGAGCAAGTGGTGGAGATTCCTTCCCTGGAGATGATTCAGCGATTGATTGAGAGCGATGGCGAAAAAGGTCAACGATTGATTGAGAGCGATGGCGAAAGGTCGGCGATTCACACACCAGAGGTCACACGGTCACCGAGAGACACACTTAGTCAACGGTTAGCCGAACGGGCAGAGACTGACTAACGTATGTGCTGTCGCGCGGGGCTACGGGACCCCTTGGGGGTTTTCGCCTCCACTCGTATTCGGCTTGGTACCCCTTTCTCGTAGGGCCGTACCGAGTCCTAAACTATGGTAACAACCCTGTTACAAGTTTGAAGGAGAAAGGTGTTTTAGAAGGAATGAACTGCAAATGAATGACGTGAGAAGGATGCACGAGGAGGGGAGGATGGTGTATGAGGTAATCAAGAAGAACGGCATGGAGAGAGACGACAGCTGAGAAGGAGAGAATAAGAGGGTCAAGATTTAATGGGAACTATGGGTGGATTATGTCAAGCGAGAGGGCGCAATATATGTGTGAGAAAGGAGAGAAAGGACGTCAGGAGCTTATAGCGAGGATGAGATGTGGTTGCATGGAGGGTTTTAGTAGGTTCTGGCTTCCGCGGGAGAAGAGGATGTTTGAATTGTGCGGAAAGGGGTATGCTGGAGTATATGTTGGGTATATGTTGGAGGATTGCGAGGAGGTTGAAAGGAGTAGGATAAGCATGGAGGTATTGATGCATGAAAGAGGGGACAAAAGGACATGGGTAAAGGTGGTTTTCGGTTAAATGGAGATGAATAGAAGGAAGGAGGAAGGGGAATGGAGAGGGGAAGTTTCTAAAGAGGAGAGGAAGTCGATATAAGTTTACTGTAAACATTGTAATTAGTAGATAAATATTAGATAGTAACCGCCGAGACAGAGTTTGGAAATGCGAGGCAAGGCGAAAAAGTAGGGTCATACATGCGAGACGATAAGAGCGAGCGGTTATAGAGTTAAGGTGTGGATGAATGTTAGTTTGTAAGGATTAATTAAAAAAAAAAATTTTAAACATGGAGGTGTAAGCAAGTCAGTTTTTCGAGGCCAGTAGGCCGAAAAATAAACGTTTATCTATCTATCTACCTATATATAAGCTGATTTCAGTTGGTATTTCCTTTCACGAGGACTACCTCACGAAAGCGCTCAAAACTTCTAAAATAAAATCTAAAAACTGTGCCCTTTTCATGGGGGCGTCTATTCGGCACACAATAATTTTTATTTTCATTTGGCGGACAAGTCTCGGATAGATCCGGATATGAAACAACTACTTGCATAGAGGCTTTATAAGGATTTTGTCAGGTCCTATCCGACATTTTCAGTAGGGAAATTTTTTAATAACATCATGTTCAAACTCATGAGAATTTGAAAATTTTACCTAATACAAATCTTTCCCAACAGGGAAATTATTTTTATGATAGATTTTTTGCGGAAACTTTTGAATATGAATGCATGGTTCTGTTCTTTTCAAATGGCGTAAATAAAGGGGATTCGCATACGAAAACGATCCAGATAGACTCTAGCGTAAGAGCCCTATAATAGAATACTTGAAATAATTAAAATTCAGTACATTCATTAGAAGCTTAATGAATTAATGGGAAAAATGCTTAAATAAAAAGGACGAATATTACAGAGCAATTTACGATGGAGAAGAGCATCAAAAATTTATGGAAAAATTGGACGAGCGAATCAAAAGTCATGACAGAGATATTCAGCGTATGTGTAATCATCACTATCAGGGTTTCATTGACTCTATTCGTGAATTATTGCAAGTGCGATCACAAGCTCAACAGCTAAGTGTACGTAATAATTACATTTTTCATACATATATAAAAAGGCTCTAATCTACTTTTATTGACAAATTACGTGTCTACGTAATATTAATCACATTTTCAATTTCTATATTTATTTTTATTCAGAACAAAATCTTGGAACTCGATAAACGGATTGTTACAACAACTGGCGGGGTAATAGAAAAGCGTGAAGAACTTGTAAAAGCAAGAAAAGTCGAGAGTAACATGGCTGCTGCAGTGGATAGTCTTACTATGTGCCTTCCTGTCCTTGCTGCATATGCAAAACTACAACGGAAGTTGAAAGACAAACGTTATTATCCTGCATTAAAAACTCTCGAGCAGTTAGAGAACAATGATTTGCCAAAAGTCGCCAATTATAGATTTTCCTCGCAAATCACTCAACAAATTCCTGTGTGCGTTGTCTTTTATGTGTCACGTAATTTTTAGTTTTAATCTTATGGTTATTTAAAATAAGAACTTTGGATATAAAATTAAGCTCTAAAATTTTCTTTTAGTTTACGAGAGAATATAAAAGATGCATCGATGTCTGATCTTAGAGATTTCTTGGAAAACATCCGAAAATATTCTCCAAAAATTGGAGAAGTTGCGATGAGACACGTGAGTATTTTTATTTCATGGTCTTTTAATATTTAATTAATATGAATCTCAGTTTTTGAAGTTGTTTACCTATTTCGCTATTTTAATTAAATGTTAAATCTATTAATCTATATATATTTGTAAAGTTGTTAATTGAAATAATAAATTTGTGTATATTTCAAGACTTCATGAGGTGCAACGCCCAGTCTTTAGCAGCTTAAGCAATTCGGTTAATTTTAGAAAGCTTATAAATTAGATAAAATCATTAGGATGAAAAACAATTATTATTTGCAGAAGCTCTCATATTTAAAGGTTAATATGTAAATGCTATCTCAGAGAAATATGTACTTACTTTTTAAGAATAAAATATTATAAATAATAATGCAAAAAATCTAGATTTCGACGGTTTTTTATTTGAGTCTACCGAGTGACCGCCAGCTCAGTCTTCGCCGGTAATGAAATTCACAGGTTATAAAGGTTTGATTAATTTTTCCAATTAAAAATAAAATATGTTTTTATTTCAAAATTGTTTTTTCAAACATCTTCTTAAACTTTTTTTTACGTATTTCCTAATTTCACCTATTGTGTGAATGTTGTGATAAACTGTTGTAAAATCCTGGGTATCCTAACCATTATAAATGCAAGTCTCTGATTGGTTATTTTTGATTGGCAATCACTCCGTCGATATCGAAGTTGCCATTACTGAGTAATCGCCATGCCGATTAAATGCTTAAATAAATCGTGAAATTCAATTTTAATGATTGTTTCGTAAAAAAAAATTAATTTTGAGTACGGAAAAAGATCATAGTAAGTAAGAAACATTTGTTGCTTTGTTTGTTTACGACAATTGAGTCCTAATTTATTCTGTCATAGCGTGAGAATTTTAAAAATTTTCAGCTTGGGTCAGAAGTGTCCTAAAGTAATATTTTTTTCTCTAATATATTTGAAGATAAGTTTTAAATATACGTTATTACGTTTAAAACTGTTAAAGATCACCAACTAATGTTATTTAATAGTTATTTGTGATACAAGTGCGCAAAATACGAAAAATACTAATCTTGAAAGAAAAGATTTTTAAATTTCGTAAAGTATTTTTTTGAAAACAAAACTTTGAAAAAAAAAATGTTGAAAAAAAATGTCTGAAAAATTTTTTTTTTCAAATTGATGAAAAAAAATTTGTTGAAAAAAAATGTTCGAAAAAACATTTTTTTTTTAAATTATGTAAAGAAACTTTTATGAAAAAATTTTTTTTGGGGCTTATGCCCTTTTTCTGTGCAAAATTTTGGCGCTTATGCCCTTTTGTACGACGGACGAAAACGGCTAAGAAATCTTAAAAACAAAACTTCAATCATTGATAGATTTGTTCAAGTTAAATCAAAATTTATTTCAAGAAGATACCAACGCCAGTGTTTAAAGTTAACTGTGCAGTGTCTAAAGTACCTCATCTCGAAAGTGCGCATGCGCAGCTTTTTCACTAGTGCCTAAAGTAAGCCATCATCAAACTGCGCATGCGCGAAAATTGTTTCGCGCACAGTCTGCTCAAATAAGGTCCTTTAGACACCATTTAGAGGCATGAAAAGGTCTACTTTTGAGGTGGGTGTTGCAAAAATACATTTTTAATGCTTTATTTCTTATTTTCATCATTCAAATCTGCTAGTTCGCGATCACTGGAGTCTTGGCAATAAGTGGGAGTTTTTTTTTCCTCATGATTTAAATAATGCAGCAGCTATCTTACATGTAGTATGAAAACCTACATTTAATTCAGAGGTGTTTTTGACATAGAATTACGTATATGTTTATGGCCAGCGTGACTCTTATGTAACTTACAATGACGTAATTCTACGTAAATGATGTAGTTATGTCTTTTATGAAGCGCTCTATTTTGTATTCCAGACTGCCGAGCAGCTCGAGAATGAGGCTGAAATCATTGGACGCAGGAAAAAGAGAATGTATTTAGCTCCTGCAATCGAAAACGAAGAAGAACTGAGTGCACAGGATCTTATGGACTTCAGTTCAGTGTATCGATGCATGCATATCTACACAGTTTTGCGAGAAGGCGAGACTTTCAAAGAGTATTACAGGCAACAGAGGCAACAACAAGCACGGCTAGTTTTGCAGCCACCAGTCAACATGGTAAAATTTTTTTACTGGTGCTAAAATGATAAAAAAATTAATTATGTAAACTAAAATTAGGCAATATTCGCCCAGATAACAAAATGCTCCTTAAATATATCTAATATGAAAATCAAAATTACATGAAAATGCTATTTTGATAGATTCTCCATTGAAAAAATGATATAATTACTCATTCTAAAAAAAATTCATCAACATTTTTGAATATTAAATCATTCTTGAATACAAAAAAATTGTGTCACTAAAAAGTAGTTGTAATTTGTTGAAAGTCTGTAATAAATATAACTGAAATTGGATACCGACGGCAATTAGCTGCGCGGTGAATCTCAACTCCGGCGAGTCGCGGACGTTAAGCCATTTCGAGCGCGCCTAGCATTCGAATGGGTGACCGTTTATGATGTACGCCTAGGTCGTGTATTCACTGCGTTTAACTAATGTCGAGCGGGAGGTTTGACGCCGAGGATAACTCTGTACACTCGATGATATCGAATGTCTACATTCAAACTCGAAAGTCGGAAAACCGGATGTACTTCCGGATGTATTTCTTTCTTCTTGGAAGTGATGTTATATTCGGAAGGGGCCGAGAATTCGATCACGAATATAGTTCGTTTCTCGAAATCTTGAAGAAGAATGTCAGGCCTCGAGTGTGCAACGGAGACTGCTGTCCGAAAATCGTAGTTCCAGAAAATTTGGCACTTCTCATTTCGGACAATTGACTCTATTTCTCTTGGAGCGTTCGGCAGGGCCGCGTCGCGGCCAACACCGTAAGAGCGACAAAGATGGTAATAAAGGACTCTTAGGGCTGCATTATATCTGTAGATGTACGTTGCTCCTGCGTGGGTGGGACACCCCGATAGAATGTGTTCCAGGTACTCAGCGTGTGCATGACATGCTCTGCACCTATCGCTCGGAACTTCTTGACATAAAATGCGGTCACGGTATGCTAAGGTGGAAATGACACCGTCCTGGCATGCGAAAATGAAACCCTCTGTACCTGAATTAAGCCCTGATGATCTGACGAAAGCAAAAGTTTGCTCCTTCGACAAGGACTGTTTTTCTACATTTCTGTGAAAATTTCCGTGCATTTTCTTGTGGAGTAGCTCTTGATGGAATTTTTGAACTTCTGCTTTCTTCACTTCGGCTTTCAGAAGTGAAGCATCTAGATGGAGTAATGCACTTTCCTCACTTCTGATGTTAAAATTCAGGCCAAGGGTCTCGGCCGCTTGCTCCGCGGCTTTGTAAAGGAACGCTCCTTTGCCAATCATCTCGTGGT
>CAKNWT010208883.1:0-12414 GCA_932066315.1 Andricus coriarius
TTTTATTTTTTATTTCGAATTACAAATATTAAACATAACCTCAACTTGACTGAATGTATCATCTGATCGACATTTCATGCCCTTTATATGTTCTTCGTTCATGTAGAAACATTCAAGTTTAATTTTAAATTCCCAAATAAGTTATCAATTAATTCTTTAAATGATCAGAAATAAGTAAACTCCTCAAATATTTGCAGCCGTTATTTGACATAACCACAAATCTAATATTTCGGATATTTCAGTTAAACATGTTGGATGTTATAGAGTAACATCTCACTTTTTAATATCTACAGATCATAACTACGAACATCTAGATTGCTGTCCTATAGTTAAACATAAAATATGTTAAACGTGAACATATAGATGTTACGTTCAAACATCCATTTTTCTCCGTGCGTATGGCAGCCCTAATTATTCTATAAATAGCCTGACTTTTTCAATTTTTTTTTCAAAATCTTTGACTTTTCCTGACCATCAAAATTCCTTGATTTTTCCCTGTTTTCTATGAACTGCATTATTGGTCCAAAATTCTTTTTCTTTCAGGTGTAGATAGTACTTGTATAACTTACAAAGGTGCCAGTATTTATCAACAACCTAACATTTGAAACAATGTAATAGAACAAAAATCCTAATAAGTTTTAATGTTTTATAAACTTTTTCTTCTGGCAAACCAACAAAAAATGGTAAAAATTTAGGAATTTCATTCACTATGCCCTTACACCTAATACAAGGTCCAGTCGACTATTGCAACAAACAACTGGTTCTTGTTTGTTTACATGAAAATTTAATTACTGAATAATAAAGTTATGAAAGAAGACATAAGACCTGTGAAATTCGACAGAACATTGGTATTTTCCGAAGGAAAACTGATTTCTTCGATCCTAGCAGTACCTTCTAAAAACTATACGGGTTCGGAGAACGTTCTGGAAATAGCCCCTGACGTTGGTCGACAAGCCGCAAGAAGACTGTCTATTTCCATGCACGCGTGACGCAAAATCACACATGAAAAGGGACGCGTGTCGATCTGTATGTTCACTGATACTTGAATGCATACTCTCCCCCACTTCTCTTACTATCTCTTGCTTACACAATTACACATATATACATCCATAAACAGCTCAAAAATCACTTCTGAGTTCTGCAGACTCGAAAAGCGCATCTGCTAACTGCTCACGCACAAAGGGGTCTAAGACCCACTTAAAAAGACCTATTGTGCCTGTTCATTCTTACAATCGATCGCTCCCATTCAAATAATTTTATCAACTGCCTCTCCTCGTATGTTGCAAAAAACAGTTTGAAAAATTCCCCACTAATTACTTCTTCCGTAATCTCTAATCAGTTGCAAATAGAAAGAAATGATCATTTATGTTGCTCCCTTTTATTATTTCAAATTAGTTATCACTTTATAAACAGTGCATTATTTATATTGTTATGTACAAGCAAACTCATGAAACAAGTAGATTGTAAATATTATATGTAATTAATGAAGTATTGTGACAGTGTAAGCCGTGCTTCAAGGGTGTAATTAGCAGCTTTGGCAGCGGTTCGCCAGTTATGTTTGATCGGAGTAATGACAAGCTGTCAAGTAAAAATAACTGACTCAGCAAATGAAACAGAAATGGAATAGAATAGGAAGGTTTTATAAAATAAAAATATTAATCAGTATTTACCTCGTGGTTGGTTTTAGAGTGGACGAGCGGCGCCTCTAATGGTGTGCGGGTCAACAGTTGACACACGACACATGTACACTAGGTGTCTCTCTCGGTCCCTCGTTATCAGGTTAGTTGGCTCTGTCAGCGCACAGAGCACACATCAAGAGGTCGTAAGTTGAGCTATGTGTCTTCTTTCACCTTTCTCTTTACACACACCACCCTTCTTCTTGGATCTTGAGGATTGACTTGGAAGCAGACGATCGTCTAGACGCGTCTCGTATCGAGCAAGGACCTTAACGATAGTATCGCTCGATCGCTAATCGTACAACTTGACAATACTTACATCGATACCGTGCGGACAGAAGGCCGTTTTACACTGGCTCCTTTCGCTGCTGGAGGCTCTATGTATACCGTGTTCTTCGTCCTGTTGACTGCGAGTGTGAGCTCGTGAACGCCGTATGTGTGTAGCACAGCGTACATTGGGCGTACAGCAGGGCTAATTAAAGAAACAAAGTTTCATTAATATCTTTGCTTTCATTCAAGCTCCAGAAGAATCGTGGAATTGGCGAGAGAAACTCGCGGCGTGGGAAGATATCGAGGGGGGAACCACTCTGGTAAGCTGGGGGACCACTTGGTTATCTTAAATGGTATTGCGGTGCAATTGCAGAATAGGGGCGTCACCTCTGCTTTGGTTGGAAAAACATTTTTTTCGGCAACAAACTATTAGAATCTTTAACCCTTCGAGAACAACGTGGAATCGTGGAACATATACAACAACGTGGGGTCATTCCAGACCCCACTCTGTTTTTTGCGTACGGGCTTTCGAGAAATATTTAGATTCAATCCCAAATAGCTAGGATCAATGAAGCAACTATCCAGTAAAATTTTTCAATAGCTTAGCAATTGTTTAAAAATGTATTGAATTTGTTATAAACAAATAAGTGAGTGGAAATGGATTCATCGGGATTGACAGTGATTCGTCAATTGATTCGCACTAAATATGAATCATTTATAGTCAGAAATCGTTTTTTAAATAAATCCATGAAAGAAAATAAATAATTTGTTATTATCAGATTTGGTCATTCAATAAAAATTTATGCTTGTTTAAACAAATTTAGTTAACAAATGCACTCTGGCTATTTTCAGAGGTAGAAACTTGGTTTTTACAACGTAATGTACTGTAAATATAGCAAAGAGTGATTGGTAAATAATAAGCTACTACTAACACCATAGAAACACAATTTTATCTCCAAAAATGCCTAAGACTATACAAATTTGTTTATATTATTGTTCTTAAAAATTGAAATTATTTATTGTTATCTAAACTCCATAAAGGTTTAAAAATTAGTCATTTACACTTCATTACGTTGCAAAAACGAAATTCCTACCTCTGAAAATAGCCAAACAGTATATTTGTTATTTAATTATGTTTAAACAATTATCAATTGTTATCGATTGATAGAAAAAAGTGATGGGTAAATAATAAGCTGCTAACAACATCATAGAAACGCAATTTTATCTCCAAAATTGCCTAAGACGATAAAAATTTGTTTATATAATTGTTGTTAGCAATTGAAGTTGTTTATTGTTATGTAAACTCCCTAAAGGTTTAAAAATTGTCATTTACACTTTATGGAGTTGAAAGAATCAAGTTTCTACCTCTGAAAATAACCAAACAGTACATTTGTTAATTAAATTTGTTTAAACAAGCATCAGTTGTTATTGAATGACTAAATCTGATAAGTGAGTGACATTTATTTATAATTTTTGTCGGATTCAGTAGAAAAAACTTTATTTCTTTCATCATAAATACCTGATATGGCCAATTGTTTATCAAATTTGTTTATAAAATAACAAATTATTTATTTTCTTTCATGGATTTAGTTAAAAAACGATTTCTAACTATAAATGATTCATATTTAGTGTGTATCAATGGACGAATCACTGCCAATCCCCTTGAATCCATTTCCACACACTTATTTGCTTATAACAAATACAATAAATTTTTAAACAATCGCTAAGCTGTTGGAAAACTTTACTGGATAGTTGCTTAATTGATTCTAGCTATTTGGGATTGAATCCAAGTATTTCTCGAAAGCCGGTACGCAAAAAAAAAACTCTTTTTTTCACTTTTTTCACTATTCCATTGAAATTCTCAAGGTCACTTACCTCCAAGTCCAACTTTTCGCGTAGCAAAGGTTGAAGTGATACGGAAAGAGAAGGTACTCAAAGCGGGAAGCCTTCCTGTAACCTGTACACAGCGGAAATGCGTTTTTTGTTGCGTTGGGGTCTCGAAAGACCCCACGTTGTTGTCGGAGGGTTAACTGAACGATAAATGAAGCGATTTAACGAGGCAAAAGTTTAAAAATATTTTTACTTTTGTTACTACATTGTCTCAAATATGAGTCTGTCACGGTATGGGAATGATCATATTTAACTCACCGTTTAGGTGCTTTTAAACATTTGTATGGCCAGAAACACTGTAAATAATTAACCCTAAAACGGTACACTGGTGCGAATTAGCACTGGAAATTTTTTTATTTTGCTGGCATTTACGCAGGCACAGTTGCAGCGGTTTATCCCCACTATATTAAATATATATGTTAAATATGCTTAATATATGATACTTGTTTATTATATGGTCAATATGTTAAATATTTAATATTAACACTGCAAAAAACTAATTCGCAATAGTGTACCTTTAGTAGGGGCCAGAAAGGAGTGTACCGTTTGAGGATTAAAGTTGAATGGTTTTTCAATAAATCAAAATTTATGTAGATATTTTTTTATGCTTTGTCGTCGATTAGCGACACAGAAATAATATTGGTCATACTCCTAACCCTTTCTAACGTCTCGTGGGGGCGGGAAGGCACCCTTGTCACGAAAATAATGTTGGTCAAATCCCTAGCCCTCTCCAACGTCTTAAACGACAGCTGATATGCGTGAAACTCTCCTTTTTTATCGACATAATAGCTTATTTCGGCAGAAAAAAATCTAAATACATTCTGATTGATTAAAAAATCATTTAATTTTAATTATTTACAGTGACAGACCCATATTTGATACATCGTAGTAACAAAAGTAACAATAATTTTAAACTTTTACCTCGTCAAATCGCTTCATTTATCGTTCAATTAATGATTCTAATAGTTTGTTGCCGAAAAAAACAATTTTTCCAGTCAATATAGGGGTATGCCCCTATTTTGCAATCCACATGCAATCTGGTATAATCCACTTTTAATTCAGCATAATCCACATACAATCCGAGGTAATTTAAGAAATCCGGTTAATACGAGTATTCAATTTGTAATCCAATTGTCACCTCAGGCCACTTGTAATTCCAGCACTCAACAAAAATTCTTGTTAAATTAACCAGAATTCTGGTTAATTTAACTAGAATGGAATGTTAAATACGCCCCTACTCTAAATTCTGGTTAAAAGTATCAGAAAGTTTCTGGTTGAGAATTTTCTGGGTAATGTTACCAGAAATTCAAGTAAATTTAACCAGAATTTCTGGTAAGGTTAACCAGAATTCATTACGAGACAGTTTTCTGATAGATTACGAATACAACGTTCTGGCCAACATAACCAGATATTCTGGTACCCATCGATTTTCGACTATCGAATTTCGATACTTTTCTACCTTCATGGACTCTTCCTAACGCCGTTTGAAATTAGATGGACTGTGTCGAAAAACAAAAATCTAACCAAAGTTTCCGAAAACAGAGTGCAACAATTATATTCCGCTTCGCTATTGTATATTCGGGGGCCATGCCATCTCACATGCGGCAAGCCTCTCTGCGGCATGTCACGACTGTGGCATCTCTATCTAGCGGCATCTCTCGCGCCATCTCCCGCGCGGCATTTCTTACAGTGAAATTGACATTTTTTCGGCATCTCTCATCGCGCCCCTGTGATTGGCCAAAGAAATAATGTTGGTCAAACCCCAACCCCTTTTCCAACGTCTCGGGGGGTGGGGGGGGGGCAAGGTACCCCTGTGACTGGCCACAGAAATAATATTGGTCGAATCCCTTTACACTAGTGAGAGATGCCGCTAGGTAGAGCTGCCGCAGTTGTGACATGCCGCAGAGAGACTTGCCGCATGTGAGATGATAGGGACCCATTTATTCGTTTCCCTATATGTGGATATATTGAAGGCAAAAGTAGCATATTGTTAACGCAGTCTGTTTCTGAAGCTGTTCGTCAGGACCATTTTCTTCGAGATTTTATAAACTCAAAAAAAATTCTGGTTAAGCCAACCAGAATTCTGGTTAATTCAACTAGAATAGAGTGTTAAATATGCCCTTGCTATAAATTCTGGTTAAAAGTATCAGAAGTTTCTGGTTGGAAATTTTCTGGTTAATGTTACTAGAAATTCGGGTAAATATAACCAGAATTTTTGGTAACGTTAACCAGAAATCTTTACTAGACAGTTTTCTGGTAGCTTAAGAATAAAAAGTTCTGGTCAATATAACCAGATGTTCTGGTAAGCGCAACCAGATATTCTGGTACCCATCGATTTTCGACTATCGAATTTCGATACTTTTCTACCTTTATGAACTCTTCCTAACCCCCTCTGAAATTTCATGCATCCCAAAGAAAATAATATAACAAAAGTTCCCGATAACAGAGTGCAGCAACTATGTTCTGCTTCGCTAAAATTTTGTCTCTCTATAATTCCGTTTCTGGAACTATTCGTTAAGAATATTTTCAGGGACGCATTTGGGGGTGTGGGGGACCAACGGCCGAATAAAATGTAGGGGCTTTTGTAATTCCTGTCTGGCTTCTAAAAAAAAGGGGTCATCGAAGTAGGAGCCGATGCAGAAGAAGATTTGTGGGGTAAATTCGGCCCTGACTATTTTGTTCGGGATTTTACATAATATGCACTTAGATCCCTTGGTCAACACCAAATTTCTCGAACATTCACTTTGTTTATTTATTGCCTACAATGTTAAAATTTTTGAGAATATTTTTCAAAGGGATCCAAAAATTAGTGCTTGCGGTTTGGAAGTATCCCTGTACCATTGGTGTTTAGACGGAGAATGTGCAGCTTTTTCTTATAACACAACTAAATTCACGGTTCACTATAATTATCTATACTTATATAGCTGAAAATACACTAAACAAATCGCATTTGTTCCAGAATTGGACATTTACAACAAAGCGTCACTTGAAACATCCGCAGCAACACGACATGAGATAAAAAAAAGATTTCTGGGAACCGACACAAGATCGCGACACTTCTGTTACCAGAAATATTAACCAGAATAGTTTTAACCAGACGCGTCTAGTAACTTTAACAAGAATTTTTTTTTGAGTGAGGTAATGCTCTTTTAATCCCAGGTAATTCACTTGTAATATCAGGTAATGCATTTGTAATCCCTGTTAATGTACTTGTAATCCCATGCAATTCCCTTGTAATTCGGATAATCTGGGTAATCCAAATAAAATCCAGCATAATCCTAGGTAATTCACTTGTAATGCAAGATAATCGGCTTGTAATCCTCTGCAATCAACTTGCAATTCCATGATTAATACGAGTAAACTAGTTAATCCACTTATAATCCCAGGTAAACCATTTTAAATTCGTATAATCCACTTTTAATCCCATACAATCCACTTGTAATCCCGTGCGATCTACTCGTTATTCCATGCAATCAACTTGTAACCCCTGATAATCCACTTGTAATTCAGAGTAATATACTTGTAATTGGGGTGATTCGGAGTAATCTGGGCAAGACACGTAATTCAGAAAACACCTAGGTAATTGACTTGCAATCCTAGTTAATCCACTTGTAATCCAGAGTGCTCTAAGTAATACATTAATTCCTGGATAATCAACTTGCAATCCTACGTAATCCACTTTTAATCAGGAGTGATCTAAGTAATCCACTTGTAATTTACACTCAAAAAGAATTCTAGTTGAATTAACCAGAATTCTGGTTAATTCAACCAGAATAGAGTGTTAAATATGCCCTTACTATAAATTCTGATTAAAAGTATCAGAATTTTCTGGTTGGCAAGTTTCTGGTTAAAGTTACCAGAAATTCGCGTAAATTTAACCAGAATTTCTGGTAAGGGTAACCAGAAATCTTTACTAGACAGTTTTCTAGTAGCTTAAGGATACAACGTTCTGGTCAACTTAATCAGATATTCTGGTAAACCTAACCAGATGTTCTGGTAAGCCCAACCAGATATTCTGGTAGCCATCAATTTTCGACTATCGAATTTCGATACTTTTCTACCTTCATGGACTCTTCCTAACCCCCTCTGAAATTACATGGACTGCGTCCCAAAGAAAATAATCTAACGAAAGTTTCCTATAACAGAGTACAGCAACTATGTTCCGCTTCTCTTAAATATTTATCTCTCTATAATCTATAAGTGGATATATTAATAAATGGCGATAGATTCAAGACTCGAAGCAAAATCAGCATATTTTTGATGCAGTCTGTTTCTGAAACTATTCGTTAAGACTATTTTGTTTGGGATTTCACATAATATGCACTTATATCACTTGGTCAATACCAAAATTCTCGAACATTCACTTTGTTTATTTATTGTCTAAAATGTTAATATTTTCGAGAATATTTCTCAAAGCCACCCAAAAAATATGTGCTTGGTTTAGAAGTATCCCTGTACCACTGGCATTTAGACAGATAACGGGCAGTTTTTTTTAAACACAACTAAATTCATGGTTCACTATAATTATTTATACTTATATAACAGAAAATAAAATAAACAAATCGCGATTGTTCGAGAATTATTGGACATTTATGACAAAGCGTCACTTGACCCATCCAGCAACACGACATGAGACAAAAGACAGATTTCTGAAACCGACGCAAGAGCGCGACACTTCTGTTACCAGAAATATTAACCAGAATAGTTTTAACCAGAAAAAATCACCCAGAGTTGATTAACTAGAATTTTCTAGTCATATTAACCATAATTTCTGATTAAACTAACTAGAAATTTTTCAACCAGACGCGTCTAGTAACTTTAACCAGAACTTTTTTTTGAGTGTAGGTAATCTGATTGTTCCCATGCAATCAACTTGTATTCTCTGGTAATCAACTTGTAATCCAGAGTTATCCGCAGTTATTTCGGATAATCTAAGTAATCCAGTAAAATCTAAATAGGCAATCCTGTATAATTCCAGTATATTCCAGTGTAATTCGGGTAACACAAGTAATTCAATTTAATCCTAGATAATGCACTTTTAATCCTAGGTAACCCTCTTGTAACCCTCCCATACAATCTACTTGTAATCCCATTCAAACTACTTGTAATCCCTGTTAATCCACTTGTAATCCGAAATAATACATATGTAATCTTTAATAGTAAACTTGTAATCTTAGATAATCCACTTGTAATTTTATGTAGACTACCGGCAGAAATTATCTACACGCCTGTTGGTTTACATGTTAATAAAGTGAATTAATTTGATTAATATTAACATTAATTTTTCCTTCTAGTAATATCGCGTCTAATGAGCCCAATTTAAAGGCAAAATGTCAATTTTATAAAGAGATATTGCAATTAAAAGCATTAAATTGGGCCAAGCTTGGCTAAAAAAGTCGCAAAAATTGAAATAATGATTTTTTAAATAATATTTTTATAAATATTAGTAAAATTGATTTAAGTAAGTTTTACGTCCTGAAGGGACAAACTTACCTAGTTAAAAAAAATCTGTTTGAAAAGGCTTTCTCGTTTTTTAACGAAATCTAGGACTTGGAAAACAGGGTTGATAATACCTTCCGAAGATCAAGATAACCACACAAATATTCTACAAAGAAATTGTAATACAATTGAATACAGAATATGAAAGTTTATTAAATTTAGGAAATTACGAAATTGAAAGAGAGATAGCTGATTTAATTCTGTAAAACAGGATTATGTTGCTTTATTTGGTTTGATTTAACTTTATTCGATTTATTTTTTAATTTGATGTGCACTGGAGACTCTTCGGGTAACAGAAACTTCTCATCCAAAAGTCCACCTTGAAATAAAGAAAGACCTTAATGATGAGTTTCAAAGAAATTAAATAATATTATCTCTTAACACTTAACTCATTGATTTAAACTTAGCAGTTTTATATTTCAATTTGCGGCTACTATTGACTTGCGTCTTATAGTCTTTTTCTACGAGGACCTAGCCAAAAGTAGGTCCCCCCCCCCCCCCCTCTCTCTCTCTCTCTCTCTCTCTTCCCAATTCAACCATCAGACGAAAGAGTCCAAAAGTTCTGTAATTATATTTTTTTACATTATATTTCAAGTAATTCCAAGTGTCCAATCAAAAATTTGGGTTGAATTTTCTGCAACAACAACGCGTACAAGGAATGGTTGTGAAGCATATCATTTGAAATTGAACGCAATATTTAACTGTTCCCATCCAAACATTTTCAATTTCACAGATGCTTTAAAAGGTGTAAAAATGTTGTCTTTGCAAGTAGGTTTCATAACTAGGCTCAGATTCGTTCGTGAAGTATCCGTGCAAATTTTTATCTGTATAGGTTAGATAAGAATGTACTGAAAATAGCAAGCTATTTCAATATTATCTTTTTATGTGACAATGGCTGTTTTGAGTATTTTAGAGAATTTCAGTTTTAGCTCAAAGTGAAATAAATGCTCATTCAATGGGAAATATGTGTAAATTGTGTATTTATTTCTCTTGCCGGCTTTTTTCTAGCTTGACGATTCAATATTATTAACTTGATACAATTGCACTATCAATGGCGGATTAACACAATGTACCGTTCTAGGCAGTTACGAAATTGCCGTCCCCACTCTTCTCCATAAATTTTTCGAATGATTAAACCAGTGTTTATCAGGAGCGAACAATATTGATAAGTGGATAGGATTAATATGCCGTTTCTTTATTATCAAATAATATTACTGATAACAAATTATGATTATTTTGATTATAAATCATCTGGAATCAACATTCAAAGTTTTGCCACTGATTGTAGTTCCCCCGATGAGGCTTAAGCGGCGTTGCGTAGCCTTTGCGTGGCTTATAGGCAGTGGAGTGGTTTATACGAAGATTCTCATGAAGCGGGAAAGTAGTGCTGCCAACTTTGAAATTTGCCGCAATCAAGGCAAACTAGAATTCTCTCTTATTGACGACCAGAATCAAGTTGGCAGCACTACTTTCACGCTTCCTGAGAACAGTGTGGCCAATGAACAAGTGTAGAAGGTAGCTATTTCTTGCTCTTAAGAGTCGCCAGATGTCGCTAGTTGACCAAAAATCCCTTCTAGTCTTTGCTTTGCCAGTGGTCTCATGTAGTAACTCATGGTAACTTTGGATAATTCTGGTGCTGTTGATGCTCTTCCCTAAATAGCGTTTTTGGTTGGTTGCTTTTCGAATATGTATCCGGTGCCAACTTTCTCATCAAAAACCAGAAATTCGCCAGTTTTGGTGCTGCTTTCATAATAAAAACTCTAGAATTGAAAAAAGTCGTCAGTTTCGTCGCTATCAGAGAAAAAAGATGCTAAGGTTACGCCGTGTCGCCGAGCTAAACAAAAAGTCGCAATTCAGTTTCAAAAAACGCTAAATCTAGCGACAAAGTCGCTAAATCGGCCACACTGCCTGAGAAGCTTCGTATAAGCCACGCCACTGCCTATAAGCCACGCCATATCAAAATACGGACGTTATTTGTAATAGTCACCGTGCCCCGCACCGACAACGTACCCCACTCTCCTCTATTATAGTAGAGAACGCTGCCAGTTCTTAGACTTGCTGGTAGTTGAGGGTGATGATGGTTAACAATGAGGCGCGATCGTCTTTTCCTCCACGGCTACCTCTGTACCCTTCCCCTTCCATTGTGCTACGAAACTACCCCTCACTGGATACAAAGTTGCTCCAGGCCCTCGTGTTAGGTCGATGTTGGCGAGTTTGAGAATATGATCATAAATATACGTAGATTCTCAACAATTCCGATTTTAAGTTCAAATTTTCGTCAGTTCTCGATTCCCATTAAATTAGCGAGGTGATTCAAATTTTTTTCTATTGTTTTTTATTGGTAAAATAATTAACATTAAAGACATTAAAAATTATTTCTGTGAAAGTAAAATCATTTCCAAAATTACACTGTGGTAAAATATAAATTAAAAAAAACATGTAGTTGTATAATTATTTATTTCTGCTTTTAAATTTAAACATTGTTATCTACCACAGGTGTGGTAGTCAAATGGCGCTTGATTGTACCGCGTACGCACGTGCGTGGGGCGACGTTATAAGTCCAAAAACCACTTCGTAGTTTAAAGTTGTTTTAAAATTAATTCTTCTCACTCTTTTCATTCACTTTTCATTCACTTCTCACTCACTTCCTCCTCGTTCCTTTCACTTTACATGCCGCTCGTCGCGGTACAATAAAGTGCTATTTTACTGCCGCTCCGCGGGCAGGAAAAGACCGCTTATTCTGCCTATTTCATATAAAAAATTTTGTCCTCTCAAAATCAACTTTTCGTCGATAAGGAAAATAACATTTTTCAAAGATTACTTGAATTACTTGAATCACTATTCAACTACAAAGTTTTTTATAATTTCGTATTCTTACTACAGTGCAATTTTCAAGGGACTTCAATGTTTTCTGACAAATTTGAAAACAATTGTTTATAAATTTTTTTAAACATTTTTCCACTACATTGTAATTGTTTTTTCATCAATATTGTACTTCGTTAAAAGAATTTTTATTTAAGAATACCAGTCAGAGAAGTTTCGCTCTTAGCTCTCTTCCCCCACCCGTGCGATGAAATCA
>CAKNWT010208901.1:1070-11273 GCA_932066315.1 Andricus coriarius
TTGTTCAAGTTTGAATCCAAGTACTTCAGAAGAAACAGGTCTGGTAGGAGGAGATTTGGTCCTTGCACGAAGAGGGGACTTCTCAAAAGAAGGTGACTTAGTAGAAGAATGAAACCTGGCAGGAGAAAGTGACCTGACAGGAGAATCATATCTCCCAGGAAACCAAAATGGTCCGCTTCATGGAATCCGTTCGCTATTGTGGTGACAATTGCCAGTCTAACAAATATGCAAGTCTTCCGCCCGGAAGACTGGCATAGAGTGGTAGCGGTGAGGCAGTAAGTAGTCGGATGATTGTATGTAACTTATCACTGACTTTGTGGTTGGCGCAATGGTGGCACATCGGTCTTCGAGCCGGCGGCAAGGGCTTTATTCATCGGACCGGGGTCAATTTTTACTGACGATCACTCGTTTCGCTTCAAACACTTGACAGTCACCCACCCTTTTTCTCCCCTGAATAGCATTTACGCTACAAAGACTGTATTGGAAAACCGATCTAATAAAATCCGATAAAATACGAAATTTTAGCAGTCCAACGGAGATAGAATTCGGATAGCTACTGCTAGTCATATTAACTGTCAAATCATTCAGTCATTCCGTCTGATTTTTGACTGCAAAACCCGAACAAAGTACTTTCTGGTTCTGAACTTCGTACACATTTCATAACAATAGAGACACTTTTTGAATTCGATTAACATACTTATTCAGATTTATTTCGTGTTTATTTCGCACAAACTCAAATAGAAGTTAGAAAATAAACATTGGGGATAGAATACTGAAACAATCGGTCAAATTCTTATTTGTGGAAAGCTTAACATCTATTTTAAATGATAGGAAACCCTGATTAATGTATTGATCAAAAAATTATTTAATAGTATAATAAGCAAATTCTTTTTGCAACTCTAGTCATAATCTCATAAATTACAGACAATAAAGGCATTAGGGTTATCCTTGTGAGTTACTTATATTTCATCTTAGTTTTGACATTTGAAAAATTTAATCTTCACGTGGGCTTCAAAATAAAGCTTAAACACAACGTGATGAACAATATCCCTCCGAAGGTGTTTTCACGTTGGCATCGCGGTAGAGTTTGGGCTTTCTTCTTGTGATCTTGATGGCTATGCTGGTGGTAGCATTGCTACTGACAGGGTTTTCCATGGCGGACAGGCAGAGAAAGAAGATTAAAGGGACTCAGAAGAACACTAAACCCTATACAACATCGGAGACCTTACCAAATATATTGAAAGGATGGTCGCTTCCCGAAGATTGTCGGTCCGCCCCTGGAGTCACCGCTAGAGGATACAGCATGTGGGTCGGCGGTGTTGATGAGCTACTTAATGAATAGGTTGGTCTCACTGGAAATCCCGAAAGGGCTACTGTTTAGGCAGAAGATCAGCCAAAAGTGAAATGCAGTAGACCAGCAGCCGCGCTAAGTCATGCCACTGGAGCACTTCCTAAGTTTACCTTAACAAGAAGAGTCTGTCATGCGCTCCTCTTGTAAAGTCAAGAAAGATACGGTACTGTCAACAGAAAGAGGTACGATCTTCTGAGAAAAATTGTATGAAAAGCACCCTGAGCTGTCGCAGGTCAAAAGACGTGTCTTGCTCCAAAGAATTGAAACTATCGTATACAAAAAGCTTTCCTTCACAGAGCAACTCAACTGAATAAAAGCAAATGTTATACTACTCTACAAATACAGGAGGAGGGTCAACAACCCATGAGCAGGATGAAGCGGACAAAGAAACTCAACAAATGTGCTATTCGTACTTACTTCCAGGCCGAAACAAGTGGTGGACCTGTAAAAAGAGAATACCTCCGTCTATTTTTAAATGCATGTTCCCGCTTGGTGGAGAGAATAAACGAACTGCATGTAGCCGGCCAAAAACACTCAATCTTTGTTAATAAATTGCTGCCTGAGGTGGAAATTGACATAATAAGAAGGCAAGTATACCATCCATCCACCTCAAGTGGTGAACCTGCAGATGTCCCGGCTATAAAGGAGATTACTGGGGTTGTAGGCTGAGACGGCTAGACTGATGCAATTGACTCTATTCTGGAAGTACAGGAGGCATTAAAACACCCACTATAGGCACAACAACAACCGAATACGAACACGAACAACACAGAAGTCCCAGAAAATCTTAAGGATCTCTAGCAGAACTTCGAATCCGCTCTATTGGGATTTCAAGATGTCGAACCTACTTCAAGGCACTTTCTAGAAAAATTATGATCACAAAATTCTTGCTGGCAATGGTAGCCCACCTTAACATGCAGATGCTGCCATTACACTTGATTGAAAATCTATCCATTACACAGTTACAGATACTTGAATACTGCGCGTTAGTCGTCAGTCAGGACACTAGGATTACAATGTGGATCTCAGAGCAATGATGATGCCTGGTGGAGAGGTAGAAAGAATTTGCCATGGAAGAATCGTTCACGCGAAATTCCATCTACAACATGAGATTCTATGAAGATCAAAGTGATTGACTTCTTTCGCCAAAGGCTCTGTGTTCTGACTGCGAGGCAAAAAATTAAACTAAATTAAAAATACCAAAAAGAATTTTTAGGAAGCGAATGAAAAGCGAAGCCAATAGATTGAAATTTTAGGATTATCAAACTTGAACATTTGAGGTAAATAATTTAAAATACCAGGAAAAGTAGAATAAAAGTAAAAAGGTTTCGATTTGAAAAAATTTCGAAACCTCAAAGTAACCATGTTCAGAAATACTGATTTTATGGTTAGAAATGTGACAGTAAAATGACTCAGCACAAAGCTCCGTGACTTATAATTTTGAACAAAGCTTCGTGACACGTGCAAAGACGCACAACAACGAGCCGGATGTTGAGGTCGAATTCCTTTGAATCAATTTATTAAAAATTGACTCATTAAGTTGAATAAAAAACAATGTTAAATTAAGAAACATCTAGTATGAATATTGACAGGAAATAACATTGTTTTAAATATAATTTCAGACGCTAGAAATTTATGTGCAAATCCAAAAACTAAAAAAAATTAAAAACTAATTATTTGAAAATTGCATAAATAACCTTGACAGATAATTTAAATTTTGAGCAAAAGAACACCAAATAAAGGATGGGCACTAGTTATATCAATGTGAAAAATGAGCATTGTTAACAAATATTGATAAAATCGAGAAAAATGTTCTCATTGTTCATTGTTACTAATTTTAGAAGAAAACTGCAGGCAAACTTTATAAACTTACTTAAAGCTTTCTCTTTAGGTAAGAGTTAAAATTTGTGTTCAATACTAATGTTGCAGGGCCAATTTTATTCCATGAAGAAATTTGCACAAATCTCTTTGGTATATTTTTATTAAAAACATAATTTAGTAATTATACAATCGTTAATTTTAGGAACAATATTTTTCTTAAATAAGTTCTTTTTAGTAAGAACTTTGCAAAGAGATATGTAAAGAACCTTTCAGGGAATGAAATTTGCTCCACCGCATCAAGATTAAAGAAGAATTGTAACCTGTAGCTAAAGAGAAAGAAAAAAACATTAAACTCCAAATAACTATTGTTAATTGAATCATTTTAACATTGGATTTTTTCTTCTAAATTTAACCTTCAGCTCGCATTAAAATAATGAAAATTTTTCCAAAATTCTTTTGAACTCCATGGATTTTCTGATTTTTTCCGATTGTCTATGTTTTTTTTCAAGTATTTTTTGCGAATAGTTGAATATTATCACTGAGGGTTTATAAATATTGTTTTCCTATTTTGTATTGTTTCAACATCACTCTTGATTTTTTTAGCCGAAAATATCGTGAACTTTATTCGGAGGTGTGTCCTTTAATGGTTAATAATACTGAGTAATTTACATTGAACTTTGGGGGCGGGACGAGATACCAGGGCTAGACGGCACACCCGTTTTTCTCGTAAGTTATATGGTTTTCAGAACTGTTACATGTCTACATATATAGTTTGGTACAATCCTGAATGTTCTAATCTAGATAGATGTCTTTACAGTTTTTTTCGGGGCCAATAAAGTATTACATAACGAACAACGTATTACATGCTGAAGGGGGGAGGAGGAGAGGCGGGGAGTGTCGAAAGTTGATGTTACAAACGCTCCCTTCATGATCTTTAGACCCTTGTTATCTTTAAAAAAAACGTGTCTTTTAATGCATTTTGCACATGTTTGAGTTCAAAATTTTGTGAAAGAGTCGGACTGTGAATATGTTCAAAGAAATTCTTAATGTCTGATATAAATATTGCTATATTTCTCTTATTAAAAGCCGAAATGTCGTAAAGTAAAGTACTAATTTCAGAAAATGAATGGCCTTGCTCTCGAATTTGCAAAAGCTTTACGATTAGATGCTGATATATTCTTGAGTTGGAAAAAGGCTCAAATTCATTATGTGCTAACTTCCTTTAAATTGTTTTAGCAGCAGGAAAAACGTATCTTCAAAGGTTGAATAGCCAATTCGAATTCAGCAGTGGAATAAGTTGAATAAATCCAAGTTGTCTAGGTGTAAGTTGTGCAAGTTTAAGTTCTAGTCTGCACCTGGACATGGCATGAAAAGAGGGCTTCTCAGGAAAGGGAGACCTGGCAGAAGAATAAGGCCTGGCAGGAGGAAGGTCCTGCCAAGAGGAAGAGACCTGCCAGAAGAATGAAGTTTTCCAGAAGAATAAAAAGGTCCACACCCAGAAAAACGTTCTCTATTAGAGTAACAATCGCTATATATGTTGGTATATTATGAACCCTTGCACCAATATTGTAAGGAAAGACTGAGAACATTGACGGCAAATTCTTGAAAGTTTAACCAGCAATATACAGGGAAAAGTTTTGTTCCGAATTTTTTCGGAGAGAAAGTAATGCTCATTTATACAGTATAGAGTCTAGCATGGTCCAAAAATGCATTGGCAATTATCTATTTTTCTTCAAATATTTACGCACATCGTCGGGAAAGGTATTCGAAACCACAACAAAATAAATCCATTTTATTTTTGTTTCACAAAAAATTCTAATTAGAGGTAGCGTAAGCCCCATGTATTCAGCCCCCACAAGTATTTCCGATAAGAAAAAAAGCATTTTTCTAAATTTTATTCAGAATCGTCAATATTAGCTGAATGGAGTTCAAATTCAAAATTTGTCTTGATAATTAGCTATAGAATACGAATAAAAGATTATTTCTCAAATATCTCCCCCATAAATCAATTTCATAGGATACCAAAAAAAACCAATAAGTGAAAAAAATGTGTTTTGCAAGTTTTTGACTGTAATTATGATCTTTTTTCAGTTTTATTAATGCAAATTGTTTCTAATATATTAAACACTACTTTATACTGATAATTAGATATTTAAATAAATTGGTAAAACAATTTATTATTGTTTAAGCAATTGTCTCTTAGAATAGAGTTTGAAAGTCGCGTTTTTTTTTTAATTGTCCACTTTTTGTCCAATTTTCAATTAGAGTGATGTAATACTTAATTATTGTTTAAAACATAATTCTTTAAAAATTTACTATTTCTTCTAAATGATATTAACAAAATTGATTGTTTAAACAATTTATTATTGTTAATAATAATATTTAATTTGAATAATGCCAGAAAGTTGAGGTTTTTTCTAAAATGTTTAACTATATATCTCCTTTTTACTTGGAGGGAGTTAATAATTAATTCAATTTAGCAAAAATAATTATTTTAACAAATTATTATTGTTGATAACTATATATTTTTTTTATAATTGCTAGATAGTTGCGGCTTTTCAGAAATTTTTAACTTTTTACCCACTTTTTACTGAATAAAGTAATTCATAATGCAATTTAGCTATTTTCTCTTAGGTAAGTGCTAAAAAGTTTCGGTTTTTTGTGAACTCCTAAACTTTTTGTGCACTTTGCACTTATTGAAGTAATATTCAATATAATTCAAGAAAAATGCTTATTTAAACAATTGATTATTGCTTATAACCATTTTCTCTTAGATAAGTGCTAGGAAGTTGCGGTTTTTTCTTAAATGTTTAGCTATGATTTGCCTTATTAGCCAGGAACAAATAATAAATAAACATAAGAGATAATCGTATTTTAAACAATCTCTTTCTTTTTTGTGAATATAATTTTATGAAATGAAACAGATAATTGTAAAATTGATACCTGACTGAAAACCCCTTCTTACTACAGACGAAAGGCAAAAACAATATTTACTACAAGTGGTAATAGAGCACCCGAAGCAATTTCCTGACTGCAGTAAGTCTACCTTATCCCGTGAGATGTTAAAGTCAATTAATTATTTGTTTAAGGTCTTTTTATTTTGTATATTTGTATATTATCATCGACGAGACTTTTTTCACCAGGGAATAAAGGGGGAGGGGGGTCTAATGTTAAATTCTGTGCAATTACAAATTTTTCTTTTACGCTTTGCAATAAGCTTCTTGTTGTAGTTCAATCAAAACTAGTACAAGTCATTTAAAGACCTAGTCCTCCCACCTAATTCTAATTATTCCATGCTTTGTTTTTGTCTCTTTTGTAAGATAGCTTTCTCGTTTAAAATAATTTTTTGTCAACATTGGGAAAAGAGCAAAAATAATTGACTTGAAAATATACAATACTATTTAAAAATTATTGAGAAAGAAGGCAACTTGCTAGCATTACTCTAAGAGAAGATAGTTATAAACAATTATGAATTGTTTAAATAAGAATGTTTGTTAACTTGCATTAATTATTACCTCACTAAGTGAAAAGTGACAAAAAGTTTAAGAGAATAGGAGGTGTTTTTTGTGTCGACTAGGGTAGTAGTTAATAAGACGGTTCGGTAGTCGTTTTCAAAACAAAAATGGTAGTAAACATAACCTATAAAATTACAATATAACTGTTTAAAATTATATGAATATATAAAATTATACTGGTTTGTGGTTTTTTATTTTTAAATTGGAGTGTGTTATATTTTCATGTTTTCGTTGTAATAAATAGCTTATAGTTAAAAAGTTAGTTTTTAGATAAAGTGACAGAAACAGTAAAAGATTACCATATGTCCGACCTTGCCCATAGACTGGATACAGTCTACAGCCATAGGCGAAGTGCGAAGAGAAGCATATGAAGCGAGAGGCATACATGACGAAGCAGGGATGGTACACTATTAGAAGTAAGTTCATGTAATTTCATGAAAATGTTAGTGAAGCTTTTCACACTACGGTTAGTGAAAAACTTATTGAAATTTCATGCTGCACTGAAATTTAAGTAGCCTTATTGCAATTTCAATGTAAGTTTTGAAACTATGTTCAAAGATAGTGCATTGCATTTTGTGTAAATGTTCATGAATATCCTATGGATATTCAATGTAAATAGTGAAACTTTTTTCAGAACAGTTCTCTGAAATTACTTCTTTCGAAATGACTAAGTAAAACCAATTTTGTACATTTAATTGCAAAAAAAGTATTAATTGATAGAAAAATAGATCACATACAAAGCTTCTAAATTTAATTTCATGAATTATTTTTAAATTTTGGTCATATTTTCATTTCGGTTTGGTAAATTTAATAATAAATGTTACTTCATTTTCAATGCATGTTTATAAAATTTACGTAAACCACAGTGAGATTTATTCAGCCACCAATCATATTTTATGTACAAGCAAATGAAACAAGTTTCAGAGTAAATTTTATGAAATTTCAATAACTTTTACTTCAAAATTAAGTTTTGTGTCACTTAAAATTAATTAATATAGTCTCAAATTAATTTTTAAAGCCAAATTTATGAAATTTCAGTGACATAAGTCATAAGATAAGATACGATGACTTAAATTACTAGCGATTCGCGGATAATATAAGACTATTATAGATGCCGCTGATACCGTCTATATCAGATTTTAAGTTTACATTGTTGTTATTCTTGACGATGTGGAATATTTTCATAAATATTCCTCTTGCAATAGGAGGATTTTTTACTTTTAAGATGTAAACCTGGCCTTGGAATCTACAAAATTTATTGAAAAACACAAAGATGTTATCATTACACGCGCCGACAAAGGCAATGTTACTGTGATTAGGGACCGAAACGATTATAAAACTAAATCTCTTATATTACTCAATGACAGATCTACTCATAAAAAATTGAATAGAGACCCCACAAATAATGTACAAACAGAATTTAATTCTCTGAGAGACGAAAGCTTATTGCTTGGCTTCATCAATTCTGATATGCCTCTTTGTAGCATCTCAAAAGAATGCTCTTTGCAATGTAAATTATTTTACAAACAGATTTTTTGTCTCCCCATGGCATCCCCGATCTTTGCGGTTGTTGCAGATCTCCTCATGGAAGAACTGGAATCTGAGATTTTGAATCGCTTTTTACCAAAAAAACCTTTATTTTTTCATGATATGTTG
The DNA here is from genome assembly GCA_932066315.1 of Andricus coriarius. Taxonomy (NCBI): domain Eukaryota; kingdom Metazoa; phylum Arthropoda; class Insecta; order Hymenoptera; family Cynipidae; genus Andricus; species Andricus coriarius. Next base: position 9,414 of record CAKNWT010208901.1, read on the forward strand.
ACGATGTCCTAGCTTGCATACATAAAGATTCAATCATTGATTTTAAAGAACCTTTCAACGATTTTCATAATAGGTTACAATTTACAATAGAGCGTGAATCAAATAATAGTATTAATTTTCTAGACGTATCTATCACTCATCATAATGGCCAGATTATGACCAATTGGTTTAGGAAAGATACCTGGTCTGGTTGTTAAACCAATTTCTGCTCAATAACATATCCTTCACATAAAATTAGGGTTAATAATACTTTAGTTGATCGGGCAATAATATTTGCATACCCCTCTTTCCATGAGAGCAATTTAAAAAAAAGTTACCAAAACTTTTGAATCCAATGTTTCACCAACTGAATATGGTATCAAGCAGATAGAACGTCGTCTACATACAATACATACAAACAGTAATAAAAACATTAACAAATTTGAATACATTTCCAAGAAATATGCATGAAAATTCGAGATAAAAATTTTGGATGACCCTACTATACACACATGCGGCGGATTTATGGGATAGCAGAAAAAGCTAGGAGCCGCTGCAGGTTTAACATAGTTTGGAAACTACTGCGCATAATAATGACTTAATAACCCGGTAAGAAGGTGTGCATTGACATGGATTAAAATTACTTCAAATATTCATAATTGGTATATGTACTTTATAAAGTTCATACACTAGTAAATAAATGAGTGTCCATAAAATTCGCCGAAAGCTCTTTGACTGCAAAACCAGGGCATGGTACTTTCTGCTTCTGATATTCGTACAAATTCTGTATAAGCAGGGAAACTTTTCAAAATCAAATTTTTTATAACACACCCATTCTGGATTCCACAAGAGTTATTAAAGCTTTTATTTCTATTTATTATGGACAAACTCGGATAGAGTTAAGAAAAAAATAGCAATTGAGATAGACTGCGGAGTTAATCCGACAAACTGTTTTTTGCTTAAAACTTCAAAATGTACCGAAAATTATGGATGCATTATGTTTACCAATAGAAAACAGTTTAGGAAAATATTTACTCTTATTACCGAAGAATACATATAATAAGTTATGTAACAATTGTTTGACTTTCCACGTTCAAGACGATTTAAGGAGAACGAATAGAGATTTTTTCCCCTGTGGGTAGGGAAAGCACTTCATGGTTGGAAATTTCCGTGAAAATTCTATGAACTTTCCTTCTGTACATTCGAACCTCTAATGAACCTAGGAACCCCCGAAAAAAACGCTAGACATTTTTGTATCGCATAGTGGGACGAATCTGCCATTTACTGTTCAAAATACTTCATTTTTGTCTCTTAAAATATAAATAAAGAATCTTGCTATATATCATATTTAATATAGATATACTTAGTGAACATAAATAACTTATCTAATGTTAAAGTTTATTTGTGAAAACAATTTGTATAAACAAATACTTTATGTCTGAAAACTCGTCATAATTCACAATTCTTATTGTTATTAACAATTTTAAACACAAATATTCTATTCAGCTATTTTACACAGACAGATTTTATATTTCCCACTAAAACTTAGTAGCATCATTTAAAACATGATTTTCGAATTTAAAAATAAAATACGGTAATGGTCAATAACAAAGGTTATAAACAAAAAATATATATATGTTGGGATTGACGTTGCTGAAAAATCTGTAATTGCAATAATTATTCTTCTACATCAATTTAATATTTATTGCTTCAGGGATAAAATATAAGCAAAAATAATTACGATCTTTATTACAAAATTTATAAGCAAATAACCAAGTTATGCAGTTTTATGTAGAGAAAAATTGCCTTTCTAACTTTTTACATTTGATAATTTATAAAAGAACGTTTTGTATAACTGTATTTAATAATTTTGCATCAAAT
>CAKNWT010208932.1:0-13417 GCA_932066315.1 Andricus coriarius
GGCGTGAGCGCACTAGGGGAGATCGCGCGCCAGCCGCTCTATCATGGCATTTTGTTTACGTGTCGTTCTATTACTCGAAGAGAAATAAATTTGCCACTCTGAAAATTGGGGATCTTATAGGAAAAAATCTCAGCTTTCTTTTAAAACTATTTTGAAGAAAAAAAAAAGTGTCGAAATTTGAAAAAAAGTCAAATTTATTTTTGATTTTCAAAAATTCGGGTCAAATTTGGACTTTTTTTGAACATCGTTACAACCAACAAAAATTTTGTGAAAAAATCGATAAAAAACATTTGTAGTGAAATTTTGTTTAAAGCAATAGGAAAAAAGTTACAAATGATTGAAAGTAAGGCCTTTTTTAAAAAACCAAAAATTGTACTCCCTCCACTTTGATAAATAATTATCAAAATTAATTAATTTTTGGTGTGAGGAGTACTATCTAATACGACTACAATTGGGCCAATTTTTAGCCCGATCGGACAACTTTCATTTTCGAGGTGGGTACACTTGAGAAATTATGCCCCATATACCTTTCCAATAATTATATTGATCTAGAATTATTTACTCAAATTTAAAATAACTTCAGCAAATTCGTCTATAAATTCCACACCTCCGGGTAAAAATATTTGGTCTTGATTTTGTCTTGGGTAAAGTCCAATCCAAGACAATTTCAAGTCATTCTGTATGTCTAGCTCGTGAGACGGAACCAGACTATTTTTGATGTCTCAAGGGTCATTAAAGGTCATCACTAATCCACTTCAAACTTTATAGAATGTTTATATTATTTATATTCATGGTATTTATGTAATATGTAGTAATAAATGTATTTGTCTGCAATAATTATTATTCTTTTGATGACGAATCTAAAAATGTTGTCCGTATCTCCAACAGTTCACTAGATACCTCTAGAAAATAACAGTTTTAATCTTTTTGCGGAAAATTTTATATGCCTGCAGTTGTTGAGAAAGACAGATTCCGAATTCCTTATTTAAAAATTAGTTATTACAAAAATAAAAGTTTTATAGGTTGTAAAATTTGAATCCTCAGCAGATGTCAACTGCTTGGTCCTAACCTAGCTACCTGATTCCTGGAAATGGCAGGCCCTGCAAATGTTAGAGCGACACATTGGTAATATAATTTTCTTTAAAATCAATTCGGTATATTTATCAAGACTTATACTTCTTGTCTTAAGACAAGTCTACGTGGTCTTGTCTTGGCACAGTTTACAGCCATAAATGCGAGAGAAGTCCGTATATCTCCAATGTCTAGCTGGTGAGACGGAGCCAGACATGATGGTCCTTAACACATATTGAAGACTTTCAAGACCAAATATTTTTACCTGGTCTGTAACTTTCTTACTTTAGAAACATAGAACTTATAGTACAACTTAGAAACATAAATAGTAGAAAATTCTTATATTACAAGCAAATCAGAATAATTAGAATCACTAATCTAGATTGAGAGTACTGGGTTTAAATTAACTAGAGGATTTCATTATTAAAGCATAAATTTCGGTTAACCTCGATTCTCATGAGCTTAGATTAGGACAATGGAATTGCCGCAGTGTATTGAGCAGGCACGAATCGTTGTCGTATTTACTCCATTATGAACACAACTTTGACGCATTTTGTTCAACGGAAGCCTGGCTGACTAATGATCAAATTTGAAGCGAAAGGGGTTTTTTAAACATTAGAGTTGATAGGTCGGACAAAACAGGAGCGAGGTATATGATATTATATATATTATATTATATATATATATATGATGGATGGTATATGATCCATATGGACTCGGGTGCTTTAAGGTCTAATAGCGCGGGAAAGGTACTCTTAGAAGCATGTAGCCACTGTAAATTTATACATCCCAACTATCGCTCCACAACAGGGCAAGCAAACGAATAACCTGGACCTTTTTCTTGTAACTCCAGAGGTTTCTACCTCATGTGAACTGACAGTGACTGACGATAATTATGGTGACCCATAATTGTACTCAGTTACTTTCTTCCCGTATTGCTTTCTATTAATGGTCACTGTTCGGGGTTAGCGCCTTTTAGAATGAGGATCCGTTCAAAACAAGAAAGCTAGACGCACACCTCTACCACTATGGTGGAGCCATGAGTGCTCTAAAGTCCTCATAAGAAGAAGGGAGGCTCATTACTATGTCGTCCAAGCAAGGCGATTCGTATCAATCGTATTTTGCGGCATATAAACAATTTCATTACCAAATATCCGGAAACGAGGCACAACGTCAAGCAAACGAAAAATGGAAATAAGCTAAATCGATGCTTCCAGAATTTGAAGATCTCAAATCTCATAAAAATAAACTAATTTGTCGATATCAAACAAAAATAACAGCGTTAAAAGCTCTGCGTACTCTCGAATTTTTCATAATTAAGGTAAGTTAAATATCTATAATAATATATTACAAGTCCATCATGATTCAATTGAAAAAATAATATGAAATCTTGATTTTAAGAAAGTATTTTGTGGAAGAGATTAGACGTGAAATATTAATTAGTTTTTATATTAATATTATTTAACTAGGTAATAAAACAAGTGCTTTAATTCTGAGAACGAAAAGTTTGATAAAATCTATCAAAATCTAGTCAAAAATTTGGGATTAATATTTTTTCGATGTTCTTTATTTACCTGTATTTGTAGAATATTTAGCATTTTTTTTGTAAAAATAACTCAAAAATATTAACCATCTGTCAATATTTTGGGATATGTTTTAAAGGTAAATTTACAAATAATTTAAAAAAATTATTAATATAATTGTAAAAAGAATCTCCTCTGTGTATCTACGGCAAATTTGAAACGAAAAAATCGAGGAAAAAACAATTATAAGCGTGAATTTTATTGAAATTTTCCCAAATTTTCTTGTTTTCTTATTTAATTAGACTCCAGATGAGGTCCGAAATCCCAAAAAGAAGTAGCTACGCTTTCTTCATTTGCATCTGTTTCTTCAGCAAACATATCTAGATCACAAACCTCTGCTGTTAATGAACAAAAATCTGAGTTAAATACTACAACTGTGACTGATTTTTCACCTGGAGCGATTGTTCCTGAAATAGTCAATTTAGAAGATGAAGGCCCTAACGCATCACAATTTCTCGAAAATAATTGATTATATTAAATCTTTATTTGTGATTAACATGGTTTAACTTGTGATTCCAGTACGCAAAGGAAAGGGATGTACAAAAAAATGCAATACTTCAAGCGACGAGGATGATTCTAAAGGTCCAGAATGTGCCATAGAAAGCGAATTCCCAACAACTGCTCAGGATTTTCTTTCCACGAGTTTCTTTGCTGTAAAATAAACTCAATGCTGCTCTTATGGCGAGAGATGTAGGTTTTGTTGATTCCCACTCTAAAAAAGAAATTTTTCAGTTGAAAAAAAATTTACAGGAAAAACGGGAAAGCTTCTTGCAATTAAAAAGAGAGCAAATCGGCAAACAAAATAAGCAAAACTGTTAAATTAAAAAATGGTTATGTGAAGAGAATCCTTAAACAGCTAAAAAATTGAAAAGTCGGAACAAAAATGATAGAGGCGGACCACGAATAGAAGAAGATCAACAGGAATTTCTTCGGGTTATAGCAGAAATTGCTACATTTGGCGCATCAGCAGATCCAAGCCGTGGAACAGAGAATGCCAGAAGCTCCAAACTCTCGAAAGTATGCACAAAGAGTTGCTAGACATATTGTTTAAATGCTGTAAAACTACGGCTTATTACAGACTGCTACCAATAAAAAAAGACACGATTGAGGGTAAGCGACATGTAAAAACTGTGCTTGTTAAATTATGTCGGGCTGAAATTCATCTGCACAAGGAAGAGACTGACCAGCTGTTTTGTACAGCTACAATCTAAGCAAGGGTGCCAATTGGTATTACAGCCGCTAACAAACAAGCACCATTTTTAATGAACATGGAATATCGTGTTCAACTCCCTGATCATGACTGGGTCATTGCTGGCAAGCATAAACTTATACCTTGGGTGTATGATGTTATTAATGTCTAGCAGGACTTAATGGGCAAAACTGAAGCTGTTTCTTATTCAGGCCCAACATATGTGGCCATCAGAAGCGGCAAGCACTCTTCCTCTACAGACATTTCACACGCCAAAGATTTCGAGAAACTTTTAAAAATGGATTCTTTCTCTTCCTTTAAGAAAACTTCTGATAAACTTGTAAAGCCAGTTGTAATAATTACAAACGCACCTGGTAGAAGTGTATTTAATCGAGTCAAAAGAAGAATGGCTCCACTAAGTAAGGAATTATCCGGAGTTATTATTTCACGTGACCCCGTTGGTTCTCATATGGATGAAAATTGTAAAACGGTGAACGAAACGTTGGAGAGGAAAAATTTTGATTTCGCAGGGAACTTACTCGCAGAAATCTTCAGCCAAGTCGTTCTAGACTCTTATCCTGTATATGCAGAATATAGCTCACTTCATGGACAATCTCGCACCATTTCTGTAAAGGGCTATCTAACGCACACTTTTCAGGGGGATCTACAGTCTCATAACATGGTGGTTTCGAATAAAATATCATACATCACTAGTAGGGTTACACACGCCTTCACGTGGAATTCGAAGTTCGCAAGGACGAGTCGAAAAACCATGGACATGGTTTTACTACTTGTCCTGCAAACACTGAGCTCCGCGTGTAAAGTCGTGCCTAACCCTACTTGTGATGTAATATACTATTAATTTTAGAAATTGTATTGAACTAAATTACTTACAGATAACGAAGTGCGACGACTAATCTTGATTTCTTCCTTTCCGAAGCTCTCTTCGACTCACTCTTCCGGCTGGGTTTATTCGGCTACCATATCCTATAATTCATTTGCCTAGGATCACTATACCTCCTCCGAAAGATGCTCTTAAACTAAGGCCAGCTTCAATGTTAACTCGCCTTAATATTAGATCAAAGCCAATTCATGATGGCTATCAAAAGATGCCCTATGATTTTTACTGTACATCATTGCAGATGATGAGCAGATGATCAGATCTCTTTGAACGCACTTGCAGCGTTTGCGGCTTATATTTCGTCTCGAAGAAAAGCGCATGAGAAAGAAAATCGTCGTTACCCTAAAGCCAAGCCTCTATTTATCATGACAAGAAACCGCAAGGTACTTTGGCGCATTATTGAACAATATCATCCGAAGGGAACAACGGCTGATCAAGAGCATTCCTGAATGGCTCTCTTGCCCATGGAAACAAGATGACTTTTCAAGTTTATAAACAACATTAATCTTAATTAAATGCCAAAATGCATAGTCAAAGCTTCCAATAGCATAAGAACATTGCGTATTAAAATTTTATGTGTTCAAGTTATTATTTAAATAAATACACAGTGACAAAATAACAAAAGAAATATTTTATTTTAAAAGAGTTATTTTTCAGATATAAGCTATTCTGAAAAAGTTACGTAAAATATATGAGGGGGGGGGATGAAAAACTACGGTGCGTTACGAGGAAGGGGTGTTGTCCTCACAGGGCTGTTGTCCCTCGGATATCAGCAATAAAACAACTAATAAATATATAATTAATATGATAGAAGACAACTTTCCAGAACACGAAGGCTCATTACCTGAAATTAACGAATATGATCCAAGTGACTCATTCCAAAATAACGAGTTATCGAGTTATCGATTTTAAGAAACTTATCACCTATCGTACATCTCTTTTTATTGTCCTTTTCTAACTATATGCTGGTGAAATAGCAGTTTCCAGGGCCATGGCGCAATTTTCTTATGATAGCCATCCCTAAGCCTGGAGGTCAGTGGTTGATTATGTTTCTTTTCTTACCACAGACATATACCAAGCTTTCGAGCAAGGAAAAACGGTGGCTGCTCTCTCGATTGATATAAAAGGGGCTCTTAACTTTGTCGAGCCTGATATCTTGGTCGCTGAGATGGCGGAATTGGGTGCCCCAACAAGGATATGCAATTTTGCATCTTTTTTTTATCCACAAGAAAGCTACACTTCGCAAATGGCGGGCCTGACTTTCTCGAGAGATACTGCGGAGTGGGCTCCCCCACGGGTCATCCAACTTGGTGTTCTCGAGGGCGAGGAAAAGAAACCAGGAATCATTTTTTAATCTTCGATCAGATAAGACTTTCCGTATGGAGCATATCAAAATATTGGGCAGTTGGCTTGATAAAAAACTACTGTGGAAAACACACATAATAAATATTGCAAGTAGAGCTAGACAAGCGATCAACATCCTTAGAGTCCTCTGTTCGCCTCTACGAGAAGAATCATTCTTAGGATGTCGGATGTCCTACAGCGCGAAGCCCTCATGGTCGCTTTATACCTAAATTATAAAGCATTGCTGAGAAAATAGTAAATGTATCATTTAGAATTAAAGCTAAAAATATTAAAATTTTTGAGAAATTCATATATCTTAAGGATCTTATGTTATCAATTAATCGTAGTAATAGAAGGTCCTACAGTAATTATTTGGGGTTTATAGCTTTTTACATGGACAGCTCAGTAACTTCAGATCCTCCGCGTGTGGGTGCTGCTATCTTCTCAATTAACAATAACCTTTCCATATCAATGTCTAAACGCTTGTCTGTTTATACAGCTGAACTCTCCGCTATCTGGACAACCATATAACAGAAATAATATCAAACAACCTGTTATCTTTACGGAATCTTTGTCAGCAATACAAATTATTTCTGACAGAATTGGAAATAAAAATCACTGGTTCGTCATATATGAAATTGGAAGAGCGTGCATGCTAGCAAAAAGAAAAAATCTTCTTATCAAAATGGTCTGAATTCCATCACATAGCGGCATGAGGGGAAACGATAGAGCGAACGTATTAGCCAAAATTGGCACCGGTATGCAGGCAAAGCATGTGTGTTGAGGCCCTGGATGGCGATATTATTACTATCATAAGAACGGAGTTCCGTGAAACGTGCAAGAGGTACTGGGTAGAAAGAGCTGCCCAGGGTGCCATTTCTACAACGAGCGCTAAAAAATACTTCGAAACTATTGATCTAGAAGATGAAACGCCATGGTACTGTGGGATGAATTTACCACGCCATTCTAAAACTCTTCTCACTCGACTCGGTATGCGTCATATCTTAACAAATCAACACATGTGTAGGGAAACCATTCCGAGATCATTAAGTTAAGGCCACAGCACCAGGTAAATCTGAATTGTTTAATTCCTGAAGCTCCGCCATGAATATCCTATAATTATAAACCACCATTACTGGCTCACCTGAAATAATATCAACAAGTAGCATTCGAAATTTAGCGCCATAAGCACTGTTTCAACATCATGGTACTAACGCCATCTATATGGCCACCAGTTCAACTGAACTATCAACGTCTTCAAAAGTGTGACGCCAACTCACATCTAGTGATTTTAATCTGTGGATGTTTGTATGCACGGCAAAAAATCAGTATAAAGCAAGAAAAAGAGTTCGATTCTGATTATGATTCATGATGATATTTGAATTTAAGGAGTTGGATAAGCGATACCGAGATTATCCTTAGATTATCAATTTCGGTACATTGTAAATACACGATCATAATAACATGTTCCCGACTCCTGAATAATATTATTGAGTGACCGGAGTCACATAGTTACACGTACAGTTTGACATATAGACTCAACTCTCGGTTTATGAACGGTTTCGGGGATGGCCTGCAAGTAGCCTTGATCCTCAATCGGAGGAATCTAAACATATTTTTTTAGTTTTGTCCATTTTGTTGCCTAATACATATAATAATTTACACTTAAAGGAAAACTACATTGTCAGCAATACATATCATTTCAAGACAAAGCGTTTGAAATGAGAAGACGTTTGAAATTACAACCTTAAAAATATTCCTAAGTTATACTTCATTGGCAACACATGATCTAAAAAGCTAATGTAATTAATGAATGATATGCATTGAATTTGTTGGAGACAAGGATAAACTACATATTGAGCGGAACTGAGGTATAAATTTTGCCGCTACATGTTAAAATAGTGTTTTCCCTGCTTACTTACTTTAAACGTTTGCGGACTTTTGCGGCCTGTGCCTCTCGTTCTCTTAAACCATTCTATCAGAGCAGGCTCCAAAACCATATTATCACTTGTTTTTGACGATTTTTTGCTCTGGTATTCATAATTTGTAACCTTTATGTTCCAATCAGCTTCGTGAGCTAACAGTTTCCTGTACGTAAGGTCAGAGGTACCATATTTTTGTAAAATGTCTTCTTTTGAGGTTTCTGCTTTCACTTGGCCTACAAGCTCATACATCTCTTTGAACGACAAACGCTGTCTCTTCTTTTCCTTCGACATTTTTAAAAATCGTAACACAACCGAAATCGAGACACCTCGCCGAACACTGAAAACGAACCGGCGCATATTCTCACTGCTGATGAGATTCTGCGCTGAGGTTACTGGCCGCTTTTATCGTTCCGCTACTGGTGGTGATGCATGAGTGGCAACCGTCTCACGACACCGCGAGCTGCGAAACTGCGCGGTCCAGCAGTTCTAGGAATTCGCAAAACCGGTGGTCCTATAATCGGGAGATGAGTGTATGTATTAAAAAAACAACAGGTTAAGCAACAACCGCAAGGTCCCACTGGGAGAAACTGTCATCTATGAAAATGACACCGGCCTTCAGTAGAACCGCGGTAAATGACACACCGGCGAAACCCTCGTGTGTGTTGAGGACACGGAGCGACGAAAGTACGACAGCTATCTGCATCCATCTCGCAAGTGCATTGGCATGTTTTTGGCACGCGGGTATGGCTTTAAGGCACGAAACAGTGATAGTTTTGCACTTCCGAGAGCACCGATCACAAGGACAATTACTTTAACCCAATATTTTGGGTACAGTCTCTGCAACTCCCTTTTAAGGTCTTGATACCTCTCCTCCTTTTCTTTCTCCTTGGCAGTGATGTTGTATTCGGACGGAACCGAGAATTCGATCACGAATATATTTCGTCTCTCGAAGTCTTGGAGAACAATGCCAGGCCTCGAGTGTGCAACGGAGTCGCATCGAACACCGCAAGAGCGACAAATATGGTACTCTTAGGGCCGCATTATGTCTGTAGAGATACATGTTCCCGCGTGAGTGGGACACGTGTATAGTATGTGTTCTAGGTACTCAGTATGTGCATAACACGCTCTGCATCTATCGCTTGGAACTTCTTGACGTAAAATGCGGTCATGGTATAAGAAGGTGGAATTGACACCGTTCTGGCATACGAAAATAAAACCCTCTGTACCTGAACTAAGTCCTGACGGTCTGAGGAAAGCAAAAGTTAGCTCCTTCGACAAGGGCCGAATTTCTACATTTCTGTACAAGTTTCCGTGCATTTTCTTGTCGAGGACCGCTTGGCGCAATTTTTCAAACACTGCTTTCTTTACTTCGGCTTATAGAAGTGAGGCATCTAGATGGAGTAATGCACTTTCCTCACTTCTGATATTAAAACTCACGCCAAGGGTTTCGGTCACCTGCTCAGCGGTTTTGTAAAGGATTGCTCCTTTGCCAATCATCTCGTGTTTCCTGACCATTTTTAGGAAAGGATCTATTCCATTTGCGAAAATGTAAGCTGTACCCAGGATAATTCGATTATAAAAAAATTGGCGAGTTAGAAGTCCGCGCCCGCTTGACGGCGTGTGATGTACAATCGCGGAACGGACGAATTGGTATGCAAGCTCTGCTACATCTGCATGATCTTAAGCGTAGCGATATCCAATCTGTCGAAGAAGACGCTTGTATCTGCTTCGGAAAGATTACTTCACTGATTTTAGGTCCTGAGTGCGGCTCCGCGACACGCCCTCAGGTTCCCCGGGAACGCAAGTAATCCGTCCTCGCTTCAGATTAATCTTGGCATACTTTTCCAATCCAACAACTTCCTTATAACGTCTCTATACCTCTCTTTCTTTTCATTCTCCTTGGCAGTAATGTTTTTTTCGGCTGGTACCGAAAATTCGATAACGTATATGGTTCGTTTCTCGAAGTCAAGAAAAACTATTTCAGGGTTTGAGTGCCGCATTGTGCCTTTGGATGTACTTCGTTTCCGCATGAGTTGGACACCTATACAGGGTGTCCCAGACTCAAGTGTCCGGACTTAGATGGCTCTATAAAAATTTAAAAAATAAATAAATCGAAAATTCCTTTTTCAAAATTCAGTTGAAGTTTTAGTTTTTGAGTTATAAAACATTTAAGCTGGATCAAACAGGAGCGCGAAATAAACCGTATAAACAATCCGCGTGAGGGACACTTGAGTCTGGGACACCCTGTATAGTATGTGTCCTAGATGCTCGGGGTTTTCATGACACCCTCTGCAGCTATCATCAAGAATGTCTTGGCTTAAAATGTGGTGGCGACTTTAATCAGGGTGATTTAAGGAAAGCAAACCTTAGCTCATAAGACATCGACTGATCCTTCACATTTTTTTGTGGAAGATGCCGTGCGGAAGTTTCGTGTTTCTTGAATGTTTTAAGAAGAGGGTCTGGTCCATTTGCGACTATATTTGATGTATCCAGAATAATCCTGTTGTGAAGACATTCCAGATTCAGTATTCCGCGACCACCTTGACGGCGTGAGATGTAAAGTCGCGGAACAGAAGACTTATGGTGCATGCTTTTGTCCATGTGGATAACCTTTCGTGACCCGAAATCGAGGGATCTGAACTCGTCCTTCTTCCATGGAACCGCTCTAAATGAATAAAGTATTAACGGGACGGCAAGCATGTTCGTTGCAGATACTTTGTTCCTCGACGACAGTTCGGAACACTAAATCCGTCGGATGAGACGTCCGTACCTGAATCAGACAGTATCCTTTATAGATGTCACGTTCTGAATGCGGCTCTGTGGCACGCCCATGTACATATAGGTCTCTCCAGCGCCAAGGTGACGTATAGAGCTTCAGTCGACGAGCTCAGGGTCTTCGGGGATGTCATTAAGTTTTCCTGGCTTAATATAAACCTTGGCGCATTTTTCTGACCCAAACTCCATTCCAATCTCCCGAGTGTATTTCTCGACAATCCCTAAAGCCAGATATAGGTGCTATTTATTTCCAGCATAGATCTTAATATCGTCCATGTAAAATACATGAGTGGCCCTATGCTTTCGGTTTCCAGGTTATCTACTCAAGTACCCTTCGGAATAGGGAAGAGCGAGAGATAGTGGCAATAATGTGAGGCAAAAGAGGAGAGGGCTCATGGCGTCGCCCTACAAGACACCTCTCTGAAGGGTGATGTTCTCAGTTGTCACATGATGTTTTCCAGATGAGATAGTAAATCTAGTTTTCCAAAGAGGCATCAATCTCTCTATGCATCTCACTATGTGTGAATGCACCTTCAAGCTTTCCAATAGACAGATGCTAAGTCTATGAGAGGCTGCATCGAAAGCTTTCCGGTAGTACATCCAGGCCATTGACAGGACGCGTTGATGGGCTGCAGCGTTTTTACAGGCACACCTGTTAATTAGCAGGTTCTCTCGACAGCCTGCTACACCTTTCTTCGAGCCACGTTGTTCGTACATCTCACGCCACACAGTCTCAATTCGCCCAACAATCCTGTTGTTTAGGACAGCTGTAAAGATCTTATACAGTGTGTTCAAACAAGTTATTGGTCATTAATTATCTGGGTTGGACAAGTTGCCTTTTTTCGGTAGAAGTATAGTGCGTCCTATCACCAGCCACTGCGGAATGAGTGTCTCCGACTTTAAATATGAGGTGAATATGCGGGCCAAATGTTGGTATGTAGAAGTAAACTTCTTCCACCAGAAGTTCTTGATACAATCTGGTCCAGCACCGGAACATTTCTTCGTGCCTTTAAGTGCTTCTTTCACCTCTTCGGCCGTGATTGATGGACATTCCTCTTCAGATTTTACGACGTTGTCGCAAAATTTCTTGAAGCGGATGATATTGTCAGTATCTTCTTTCAACTTTAGTGTTTTCGGGATCTTGTATACCTCTCTCCAAAAAGTCTCTACCTTGGGTAGATGGATTTTTGGGTGGATTTTTGACAGAATCAGGGTGATCACTGAACAGGCGAGATGGGTCAGCGAGAAACTTTTGATTCTCCCTGATCCATCTCTCCCTCTTCTGTATTTTCTTCTTCGCGTCAGATAACAGCCGTATTTTGTCAACAATATGCTGCTTGATTGTCAGCAGCTTTGACTTGTTCAGTGTGTGATTCAAGATCATCAGTTCTTGGGCAAACTCTCGAACCCTTCCCGTGAACGATCTAACAGATGTTATGTAGTCAATCACACATTGAACACGGGGCGCATTCTGTCTTGCCCATCCAATCTTCTTGTTCTTGCGACTATATGTGATGTATCCAGAATAATCCTGTCTTTGTCTCTAATGTTTTTACTTGACGTAAGCGTCTTTTGGTCTTTTGATCCATCATCGGTTTGAGCCTTCGATTTGAATCAGCCAAAGCTCTCGCAGCTCCATAAACTGAGCGATTGAGGGTCCAGAGGTCGGACTCTTGCGAGATTTCTCCATGAAGGGAGGCATCCATTGCAGCGAGCACTTGGGGCTTAGGAGGAACTTGCATGTTAATGTTCCTTTGTGTCCTGCAATCGTGATAATCTCTCAGAAGGTGCCTGCTTTCCGCGGTTGGTCTTAATGTCGCTTCCTCATGTTCGGCTGCAGCTTGATCAAGCAGCGGTTGGGGAAGCGCTCCGCGTACATATACATTTTTCCAGAGGTAGGCACAGAGTATGCATACGCGCCATAAAGCCCCGGTGAAAAGGGATAATGCTAGCATCGTAGCAGTCTAGCAAGTCATTCTTGAGTTGATTCGTCCACTCAATGTGGGCGTTTTGCCGGTTCGTCGTCGTGTTTCCATCTAAATTATTTTCAGCACCCCGAACTCTAGGATTATCGGCATTGTTCGCCGACCCATTGTCGGATAGTCTGCGCGTTCGATCGTTTTGAACCGCATTTACGATTTTTGGGTATTTTGGTGGTGTGATTGTTGTTCCCACGAGCAGCTAGGGTAAGGGTTCGTCCATACTTGTAGAGCCCCGCATGCAAGGATAAGGCTGCATACTCTGAGACGTCGCCCGGTATCCCAGAGTCACCGTTTAAGACACCTCACCCAGGTGCCATTCAGTTATCGGCACGGTTGTTACGCCTCCGCTTAGGGGTTATTCCTTCGGGACCATCCCTGGACAATTGTCCGCGACAGCTTATCAATTGTTGTAACCATATTCGACAGAAACCCTTGGTACAGGGACCCTCTATCCGCAACTCGAGGACGCATTCAGTGGCTTTGTCATAAGCCCTTCAGTTTTATTCCAACCCCCTCAGGGGGCAGGGAGGGGGGTAACTTTGTAATTTCAAATGGGAAACCCACTTTTTTATCACAGATTCAGATTCTCCTTCACGAAATACATAAGTTTTATTCGAAAATTTTTTTTCGATTCGCGAAAAAAAAAA
>CAKNWT010208945.1:456-11366 GCA_932066315.1 Andricus coriarius
TTGCGCGGGTAAAACTTGAACTACTTTGTTGAAAGTTTTTTTTTTTTTGTTAATGAAGGTTGCTGTTTGGTTGAAAATGTAACTATTTTGTTGAAAATTAATTTTTGTTCTAAAAATTCATGACTTTTGGTTTAAAATTTAAGTATTTGATTAGAAATTAACTATTTGGTTAAGAATTCAACTATTTGGTGAAGAATAAACTTTTTTGTTAAAAAAACATATTTCAGGTTGAAAATTCAATTGCTTCGTAGATAATTTGTCTCTTTGGCTCAAAAATTGAAAAATTTGGTTAACAATTAATGTATTTTGTTACAAATGTATCTTTTTTTCTAGTACATTAATTTTCCTGGTGGAAAATTAATATTTTTTGTTGAAAGATTTGAAACCTTTTTTTGGTTGAAAGTTGAACTACTTTATTAAAAATTCTGGTTTTATGTGCAAATTCGTTCTTTTTTAACATTTGTCTCTTTTGGTTGAATACAACTAGTTGAAAATTAATTTCTATATGTTGAAAATTATTTTTTTACATGAAAATGTCACGCTTCCATTTTTAGTTGAAAATTCAAATATTTGGTTTGAAATTCATCTTTTTGATTGAAAATTCATCTATTTGAGGATTCAACTATTTTGTTAAAAATTCTTTTTGTTTTGTTTAATTGAACTCGTTCAAAATTCGTCTTTTGGTAGAAAATTCATCTTTTACGGTAGAAAAGTTATCTGTCTTGGTTGAAAATTAACTTCTGCGTTGAAAATTCAACTTTTCGAAAGAACTCTACTGTATTGTAAAAAATTGGTCCTTTTGACTTGAAAATTGAACTGTTTTTGGTTATAATTTAATGTTTTTTGTTTGGAAATTCGCATCTTTGTAGGTTAAAAATTACACAATTTTGATTTATCTTTTAGAAACCTTTATGAAAGTTTTGAAACGATTCAAAAATAATTAAAAACTTAGAAAACATAAATTTCAACAATTTTTTTTAATATCGATTTTTGAATATTTCCAAAAGAAGAAGCTTTTTAAGAATTTTGAAAGGTGTCAAGTGAATGAAAAAAAAGTTTCGTTAGATTCCTGGGAAAATTAAAAATTAGTTTTCATTTTGAAAAATTAATTTCAAGATGTCCAAAACTGTCGGCAAAAAGTATGATTTTAAGGCCATTTTAAAAATTGGCCAGAAACTTCAAAGAAATGTTAGAAAAAATTTGAATAATTTTGAAAGATATTTTGAAGGTTTACAAAATTTGAAAAGATTGAAAAAAGAATAGACAAATTGCTCAAGATTCATGGTAAATTTTTTTTATGATTTTTGATTTTGAAAAGATTTATATCATTTATATCATGTAGTATCAAGTGACATTCAAAGCGATTCGATAAATTTTTTTTTTACTAAAAATGTGATTTTTTTTCAAAAAACACCACTGTTATTTTTAGCGTTAAAAATGTCAGAATTTTCAATATCGTGAACCATAAAAGTTCAAATACTCTAAATACTTGGAAAATCATATGCTTTATAATTGGACATTGTCCAAATTAATGAATTATAACTTGAAGAAGAGTTAAAAATTAAGCAATTGCAAACTTTGTTTGAAAATTTTAGAATACTTAAATTACAATCTTAAAACTATTCGTTAAAAATAATTGATTTTTAGATTATACATCACGTTAAAAAGTCGGATTTAAGCAAAAATAGATTGGTCTTGAATCACGATATTCTTCTATAGAAGCTGGAGTCCATGACAAGTGGTGTTCAAAACTGAATAAATTTAAATTCTAAGCCTTCCAAATTAGAGTAATAATAGACAATCTATGAATGAGTCTTGAATACAAAGGAAGTATAAGTACAATGGATAATAATTTCAAGATCGCAGGTATGTCCGTCTCTAATCCGACAAAATGGATCATTTTGAAGTTCAATATCAATAAGATAATTAGCAAAAACAAGAAGAGATTCGTCCCTAAAAGGCGGAGAGTCCATAAATAGCTACACGATGATGGACGGAGAACCTTTCCTACTCCGTTTAAGCACTTCAAACTATACAATGAAACTTTTATAACCAAAGTTATAAGAGTATCCCATTATGTCCCAGAGAAAAATAAAGGAAAACCTTTCATTAAAATAATAACTTACCAGGCGTGTAATTGACCATCGTCCATGTGAGTTTGTCATTGAAATTCAAAAAGAATGCACCAGTTGCATTGAGGTCAGGTGAGTTAATAACACTTCCGTTCACGGTGTATTCCGGATAAGATCCGTAGTAAGTTAGATTGAGGTACTTGATGTTGAGGCGATTGGGGTGGTCCGAATCAGTGTTTTCGCGATGTACTAGAATCTCATTTTTACTAATGTCAATACGACCAACTAGTTGTCCTGTTTCCTCTTCCGAATTCCCGCGTCGGTAAACAACACTATTTTTAGTTTCAAGGAGATGCGACGAGTGTCGATGTATAAATCCTTGTAGATCGAGGTGCAAGTTTATTCCGGGGTGAGTACCAAAAATTGTATAGCTATACTTGCGATCTATCGGTAAATTGCTTTCATCTCTTAATGCGGCAGAAACATTCAATAGCTTACGTTCATCTGTAGAATAATCGACAATAAATGCTGCGTTAAGCAATTCCCTAGCATCTCGCTTAATAACTTGACCCGTGAACGTGACATCTTTCTGAAAGCTAGGATGTTTCAAGCTCAAAATCGCCTGTTGTTGAAATGTTGCACCGCTGGACGAGATATTTTTCCATGAGAAAGACGACCCAAGAGTACGAGTACGAGTACTTGATTGATCATGATTCCAAATTAGATGCGCCTCAGAGTTCAATTCGGAACTTGTTACTAAGTAGGATCCATTGAGAGTAAAATTTCTTTCAGGATACACTAAACCTAGCACTAGAAACTGATTCTCAACGTCATCTGTGGTCTTGTTGATAATATTGATATGATAAGATGCCCAGGCATCCTCGGCTAAACTAAGCCATGTATTTTGATCAAATTCACCGGGCAAAATTTTATAATCCGTGCGAAACTGGACAGTACGATTGAAATGCACAGCTTTCAAATATACTTCTTGGCCATCATGTGTTGTATGAACTTTAGATTCTCCAATTACGTTAAAAGCTGAACTGTTGTCTAGTCGGAAGACATTGACTTTCTTGAATTCAGTTGTCGGATAGTTGGTGCCTTCATTTCCACCACTGTACTCAAACTGATTTACGTAAACGATCCCGATAGGTTTCAAGATGTTTTCTATGGTGATTTTGATTTCATCTTTCTCGAAACCTCCTCTCGACTCACTCTTGGATTTATACTGTCCGTTTAATATTTCCTGAGTATTGTACAACAACTTAGAGTAGCCATTGGTGATCTGTGGTCGCTTCTTGTAGCCATACGTCAGATGACCGACGTGTCGCGTATTCAATGGAACTTCCATGTGTAAATGCCCATCCAGGGTGGAGTCCAATCTTTCACTGTGATATATGTAATCTGAATCTAACAATGCTGTGTTATTTGGCCAAAATGCCTTTATGAGCCGCTTATTTTCTTTTCTGTAAAATAATTAAAATGGTATATTGTATAGACAATATTAAATACTGTTTTCATTTACGTTGCTAATCACTTAAAATTAAATATAGTTTTCTCCACGTTTCATATAGAAACTGTACTTACAAAGTTGTCAGTATGACGAAATCACATCCGACAAAAGCAAAAGTTGGCACTGGAGTTGTTGCATTGATCGTACCGTTCACATTTATAAGACTTTCATATGAAATGCGTGTCGAACCAATTTGTTTGTGGGCTGGAGAGTATAAATCTGCACCGATAGATGTATGAATATCATGCGCAGCATCATACGTGAAGAGGAAGATCACGGTTTCTTCTTCCAAATGTGACGGTGTGTAAAGCGAATATTTAAATTCCATTCCTTTGTTATCAAACGTCGCGTTGAGTACGTTGTTCAATGTTTGCGTAGGTTGTGTTCCCCAAGTCAAGCGAAGATGCCCATCGATATCGCGAGCAGCCATTTTCATCTGTTGAATGAATTTGATTAGCGAATGATAATGTATAAAGCTCATGAAATGCGAGGGAAACTACATGACAAAAAAAATTAACAAGCAAATATACAAACCGATCCGTCAGAGGCGTAGTTGGTTTTTGCTCTCAAGGCATTATAACCGATGACATAGGATGCATCTTGAATTCCCTTATTCGCATGATAGCTAACCAAAAATCTATGATCATCATTGTCTGGTGGAGGCAATCTGACGCTTAGAAGAACGTCAACATTTTCTTCATCCAGAATCCCGACAGTAACGTTGGTAGCAAGTCTCCAACGTTCTTGGTCAATGTTGATGTTGAAACCTACATTAACGTTCTTGAATGCTTGTTTAGGGTTTTTAAAGAACAAGTGTAGATCAATATCTTTATTACTAATTCCATCAGTATGATGATTAGCCAAGATTTTACCAAACATGTCAGTTAAGTAAGCAAGTTTCCACTCAAGTAATGCGGAGCTGTCATCACGATTCAGATGGTGATTTAAACGAACGTATCCACCATCATCAGAAAGCAACAAATTTCCGTTAAGCGAGACACTTTCGAGGTCTTGACATGGTGTGCTTGCATAAACATATACAGTTGTATTACCATTTACCTGTACATTCATAAATGTATTTAATTCATAAATATCGTATTTATTGGTATTGTTTAGAGACTCTATTTTCGATTGTACGTTCCAATTTAAGGCATTAGTAACACTCATGCTAAGATTCCCATTTAGTACATGACTTTGAACTTGGACATTTATTCCCTTGTTTTCTCTCTTTAGATTTATGACATATTTATTGTCATCTGATGCATTGTTTGTGGGAGCTGCGGTAATCTCTACTGTTGATAATTGCTCGTTCTCCATTGCAATAAAACTTAATACGTTATAAACTGTGGAAGTATGTGTATTTTGCAAATCACCTTCGACTTTGTAACGATTTTCACTAATTTCAGTGAGATGACCTTGAAATTGTAAGTGTCGTTGTCGTAAGGGACTGTGCAAATCTGCTTTCACTGTTCCATTCTTTATCTCTCCAATCAACTTGTATTCTTGATTCGGTTGATGTTTAAGACATAGGTTTAACTTACAGATACTGTTCTTTTTCATTGTGTTATTATATAAAATGTCGATTTCGACCGCTTTTATTACTTCTATCCAAGTTTCAAGGGCAATCGAGGCCTTTACGAAATTTTGATCCTCAACATGCCATGATGCTTTGAAATTTGCCTAAAAAATCAAATATGTTATGTATTAAATTACTTAAAGTAATTTATATAGAACGGAGAATTGAACATATTGGCCCAGTGGCCATGTACTTACAGATTTTCCAACTGATTTATCGGTAATAATTCCAAATTCAACCAGTCTTTCTTTGTCGGTCATGTCTTTTTTTGCCGTTATTTTTATTTTGGGAATTGTAAGTACTGTACTATTTACATCGGCAGTAACAGCAACATCTAGAAAGCCGTCTTCCACCTAAAATATAAAAAATGTATATATTTTTACTTTTATAATCAAATTAAAACTTATATTCCTATTATTTATCAATCGGCAACAATCCAACTTTACCTCTAGCGAACCACCAAGATTTACAAGGCAATCTTGAGCTTTTATAGTCACACTAGCTTTGTATTCATTTTCATCCGTTTCCAGTGTTGTCATTGTATCAACATATTTCAAAAATTGCAATGGTGTTTTGAAATTTAATTGTAGCGAATGTATTTTTAGAACGTCGACTACACTTTTTTGTGTCGTATAATTTACTAAAAATCCTGACTGTAAAGAAGGTGTAATAGTTAGAATTCAATTATAGATCGCAAAACAAAAGAACAGTCTGTTCCCCCTATAATTGCAGGTGCATAGTCAAATCAATTTACCTCAACCCATGAACTATAATTATACACGTTCATATCCATTTGCATCAAAATCTTAGAATCTTGCAATCTAAATATGTAAACGGAGTTGATTTCAGAAGCACCTTTAAAGGGTGTTTCCATACTCAAGTCGTTCCTGATATTAAAGAAATCTTCCATAAAGAAACTGTCATCCAAGGTTATGCGACCTTCTGGCAACTTGAGAACACTGACAATTTTATACTTGGGGCCTTCTTTGTCAATATCCAACACCCCAGTGATGGGTGCTACTATCACTGCATTTATCTGAAAAATACAATTTTGTGTATTAAAGTCGACATTCAATGAATAAATATGCTTATTTATACTTATAGATATATATCTACATGTACCTCAATTTCACCTCTCCAATAGAAAACATTTTCGTCATCTTCTTCCTCATAATCTTCATCCACATCCAAAAGTTGGCCAGATTCTCGCTCCACTTCCGAATCCGCTTTCAACACAGTTCCAGATGGAATTCGTAATGGAGGTGGTTTTGGACCACATTTTGCTTTAACACCTACCTTCAATTCTACCAATCTTAAGGAAAATTCGGTGTCCACATCCAGATCTCCATCTGGTTCTGTGTGAGTTACAACGAGTTTCGTAATAATTCCGATTTCATGCAGGCCATGAACTGGTGTGTAGAGAATATACGTGTAATGGAAGTCAGTGATATTTTCGTAATACCAAACACCCTCGAATCCAGCAGTCATATTGTTATATGCCACGCGGAAGTCCGCCTCTTGATTATTAAGCTTGGCGACTAACAATGCTTTCTGAAGAGTATCAATCGGTGTTGCTATCAACAATTTTATGTTAAAATCATACGAGCTAGTAAGTATTTGGAAAATGGCCTCAAATCCAAGTGGTCCAGCTGGACTGATGACTTCTGCTACAATATGTCTCTCTCTTTCCGACAGTCCGAATCTTCCTCGTATGTAAGCATATCGCTCAATCGGAGTCGTTATGTTGAATTCAATCTAAAAAAAAGACACTTGCTCAAAATAAATTGTTTGAAATTCAATGAGAGTAAATAGTGTACATATAAAAAGCAGAAATCAGTGAAATATATAGTTAAAAGATTATCGCAACTTCATACCATAGATTCCTTCAACTGAGCCAAATCTCCGATCATGTTTGCTGTGTATTTTCGTTTATCCAGATCAATATTAGCTGCTCCTAGGAATTTCCAGTTTGGCATGGAACTCAAGAGACATTTCAGTTCTCCTTTCCTATAATTGACCAGCGGCGAGACGAGATGCAGGTTGCCCGTCAGATTAAATGTGCCATCTGATACTTTGCATAGTTGCCAGATGCTTCTGATATCTATTACTTTATCTGGGTGGTACTTGACCAGCAAACGGGAATCAGCTCCACGTGCAAACAGCTGTTTGTGCGTGAGATTAGCTGTAACCCACTTAATAGAATGAACTGTACTAGAAAGTCCAAAATTTGCGTTCCATTCTAATAATTCGGGATGTTCCTTAGTGTCAGCTAGTAAGTCGACCAGCACATGTTGAGAATCTTGCCAGTATGCGCTACCACTCAAGCTCAGTTTTTCTTCTATTTGCAGATACCTACAATAACAGGAAACATTTACTAAAATTAGAAAAATTTAGACTTTACAGATCAATTATGTTAATCGTGTAATGTAAATTTAGTACAATGAGTACAATCTCTCAATAAAATAATTGTTACATACTTTGCATTTAAAGAAGTTTTTTTCCAATTTTCAAAAGGAGTAAGCAGTTGGGATTCAAATTTCAGCGATTTTAGCCAAGTGTAATCCGTATCAATTGTCAATTCTACTGTCTTATCTGAGTCCCAACTTAAACGAGTATCCATCACGTAATTATTCAAATCTTTCAGGGCAAAAAGGCATGAACCAGTTACCAATCGACCAGGATAAGTAATTGTAACCAGTGCGCTCATATTTTTTTCACTTGACTGATCATTGGAATCCACACTTAGAATATTTCTGTTTAACTGTATACTTGTCGCAAACTTAAGAGCTGGATCTCTATTAGCATCCCACTTAACTTCAAAACCTAATTCCTTGTTGTTCAGTTCATTAATAGCTGTTCCTATCAAGTGAACATCTCTCCACCGATCTAAATGTATCTCTGCTCTAATTTCGCGATTGGTGTCGACTTTCGTTAAAACAGAGTAAATATTGTTTTTATATCTTCCTTCTATGAAAGTGCTCAGTCGTCCCAAGGATAATGCTGTATGATTCAGAATTAAGGCATACTTATCCATATCCAGTTGTTCCATGTACAACCCAATTCTGAGGTTGATAACATCATAGTAAAATTTGCCATTTAAAATTATTTCCTTTGCAAAGCTTGGAGATTTTAAGAGAAGTTTCAAGTTATGATTTGTAATTGATACAGTTGACCTATCTGAATAAGTACCACGCACAGTCATATTGTGGCCACTAAACCACGTTCCAGAAAAGTCAAGTTCATACTCGTTGCGTGATCTTTCCGTAATTCTTGCGCTTATCAACATTGAATTAAAATTTGGAATTGTCAAGTTTGCATGCCCTTCAATGGCAAACATGGTTCCGCGAGGCATAATCATATTGAATGTCAAAACAATTTCCTTACCTGCAAAACAATATACATACAATTATTATAGATTATTATGAAAATCATAGTGAATGAAAGATATACGCACTTATAAAAGTATTTTAAGGAGACAATATTACCTGGAGCATATCGTACTAAAAGAGTTGTTTTAGACTCATCTCCAATAGCATAATGATTCATGCCCAATTTAATATCAAGATTTTGTATCGGCTTCGTTAGGGCAACAAATGCGCTAATTTTAGCACCTTGACTTTGGAAATAACCTTTCGAGTAAGTAATGACCAGTTGCGCCACGAGCTTGTGTCGATCGTCTTGCAAATGAGGACTAGAATTTACTTCAGCGTGAAGCTCAAGATGGCCCATTGCTTGCTGGTACCAAGAAGATATCACAGTATTTAGTTGAGGATAAGCAGTGGAGTGTAACTTGACGTTTGCTTCTTTGTAAGTCAGTGTTTTCGTGGATCGATTTATCAGTGCAATTTCAAACTGAAGAGTTTCCTTCTTTGGCATCTTTTGCAACTGGTAGTCAATCTTTACATTTCCAGATAAACTAATGTTCCTTTTCATAATGTAGCCTAATATTCGGCTCCAAACTTTTTTTGTTTGAAAAGTCAAATCAATATCACACTGTGATACGTTATTCTTTTGCTGATTTCGTATCATACCTATAAAATACAATTAAAAAATCCATATTTATTTGGGAACAAATCAGGACGTTCATGAAACAATCAAAACAACAGGATATTGAGGGACATCCCATTTATGGCTCAATATATCTTGATGGCAGCAATATCCTGCTATTATGAGAAGGAAAGGTGTATTTTTTTTACCTGAGAGTTCGGCAATTCGTTCACTGTTTATGGCTAAATACAATTTTGGTGTGTAAGTATAGCCATAATTAACTTTTTTTAAGGAATAACCGACGCTAGCATCTAAATGCTTTGTTCCATTAATATCCAGTCCAACATCAAGGAAAGTCTCATTATCTGTTCTTTTGTATGTGCCTGAAATTAATATAATGTTGGTCAATTTTTTAACAAAATTAATAATTTATTATGTCAATCGATAATGCACGCAGTGCATTTCATACCTTTCGCTACAAATGAATTGCTAGCTGACTGCAAAGCTAGTGTTACATTATTGCTGTGTACATTAAAAGAAATAGTTGCACTAAGTTCTCTTTTCATTTGAGATCCAGGTGTATCAAAAGCCACTCTGATGAAGCTTTCATTCTGCATAACAAAAATAGAAGGTCAACTACGCGTAATGTACGTATAAAACGTATGCTTTTCGAAAAATATCTACTTACTGCTGTTCGCTCCATTTTGTATTCCAAAATGTAACTCTTTGCACTAGGATCAGCTTTAATTACAGATACCTTAAATAACGTAGGACCATTTAGTATGAAATAAGCAGCTTTGGGATTTTTTGTTACATTCGGAAACTGGTAATCCGCACAAATTTTGAGTCCAATAAGCCTGTCAAGTGACGGCCAACTGCAAGTTGTATTACTGATTACGTTTCCAATCAGTTTTGACTGTTCCAATTTATTTTGATCTTGCTCAGCAACTAAAAGACCTATAGCTTTCTCGTTTACATCAGCCCCATTCGTTTTTACGATGAGCACATCTGAATGCATCGAAAAAATTTCCATTTTACGATTGGGAAGACTCAAACCAAGGCGTACAAGTCGAGGTCCCTTGACATTTAAATTAGCTTCCACTGCTCCTGAAGAGTACACATTGGTTCTCAATTTGATTCCTGCACTTTTGTAAAAGGAATCTGTTGTCATTGATCCCGTGATGTCCAAACTTACACTGAAAAATCATAAATGTCCTAATTGTTATAAAGGCAATACTTGTATCCTATTTAAGAAGTAAGATAGATGTCCCAATTCCTGATCATTGAAGGCTCCGCGCTAAAGTTTTTTTTTAATTGTTATAAAACTGACAGAAGGCCTGACTTTTTGTATTATCTATTAATAAAAACACGTGTTGATAAATTCTAGTCGTTTGGATATTTGTCATGCATACAAGTAAAAGTAATGCCATCATCAAAACCAAGCTTTATTAAGCTGATTTATTATAATCAGAAATTGGGAAACGCACTAATTTTTTATTTTGTTATTCTGATAAAATCTCTATTGGACTCTTGATTTAACAACTTAGTACCTTGGTACAATTTTTCCAATTACTTCAATTTCTCCGCTACTTAAGCGTTTGCTGTCAAGGAACCCAGATAACTTAAAGTTGCATGCAGCCGATCCTGCCAAATCCAAGCGAATCGGAAGGCCCGAGGTTGTCGGTACCACATAAGAAGAATCAAGAAGCATAGCCGTATTTTCGTAGTGGATCTCTTTACCGGATAAGATCTGCTTCACCTT
>CAKNWT010209000.1:466-11333 GCA_932066315.1 Andricus coriarius
AGGACCCCGCATCAAATGTACAGAAAATGGCTTTTTGTGAAAAATTCTAAATTAAACTTTTATTTGTATTTTCGAACCTGCAAAGCAATAATTCGCAAGAAAAAAGTAAGAAAAATGGAATGTTTAACAAAAAATTGTCAAAGCTTAAATTTTTACATGTATTTTAATAGAAAAATGCTTATTTTAGTGAAAAGTTTTTTTTTCTCCCAAACTCTTTGTTAGATTTTGCTAAAAGTTTCACATTTTGACTATCAATCTTACCGAAACAAAAGTTTCATATCTAAGATCTAGGAAGATTAACGATTTTCTGGGTATACAGCATGTTATGGTGGTGTTTTCATACTTCAAACATCCAAATATGGAAATCATCATTTCCTCGTAACTAGAGTCACTGGAGATTTTTTATTTAAATGCTAGGGTATGAAATCACTTTCAAGTAAGTGAAGGAAGCGTGCATAGCATGAATATTATGTATGTGAATTTACTTCAAGGGTTGTTTTATCATCCCTTGAATATTTAATCCGGAATATCGACATTTCTGAATGACTAAAAATTACAAAAAGTTGTCTAATTTAGCTATGAGGATATGAATCATATCAAAGGAAATAGAGAAGGTGTAGAACGACTAGGATGTCTTTGCATTTCTCTAGAGGGTTGTTTAATCATCCCTTACTTAGAGAAGCAGAGAAATTAACTTTTCGTAAGGAATAAATCACCAAAGATCAGGCCTACAATGTCATTTTAAAAACAAAGGAAGTTTACTTTAGGAGGACTTTCATTAAAATTTATTTTCAGGGTACTTTAATCATCCCTTAATTATTGAAACAAAGAAATCGATATTTTATACGGGATAACGCACCACAGATTTTTTATTAACATACTATTGATCAACAAAACGACTTTAAAACCTACATAGTAAGTGTCTTTTAACAGGATTTGCATTAGTATTTATTGTCAGGATCATCCCTTATTTATTGAACAAGGAAATTTATATTTTATACGGGATGAAGCACCAAAGTTTTTTTAAATTTACATTGATCAATAAAATCACATTAAAACATATCCTTCCTTTTTTTTGTTTTAAAGTGATATTCTAGGCCTGATGTTTGGTGATTTATTTATTGAGAAAGTTAATTTCTCTGCTTATCCAAGTAAGGAATGATTAAACAACCCTCTAGAAAAATTCAAAGACATCCTTCTCGTTCTACACCTTCCCTATTTCCTTTAATATGATTCCTATCCTCATAGATTAATCAGAAAAGTTTTTGTAATTTTAGTCATTAAGAAATGTCGATATGCCGGATTAAATATTCAAGTGATGATAAAACAACCCTTGAAGTAAGTGCAAATATATAATATCCGTGCTATGCACGCTTCCTTTACTTATTTGAAAGTGATTTCATACCCTAGCATTCAAATAAAAAATCTCCAGTGACTTTAGTTACAAGGAAATGATGATTTCCATACTTGGATGTTTAAAGTATGAAAACACCCCCATAACATGCTGTGTACCCAAAAAACCGTTAATCTTTCTAGATTTTAGATATGAAGCTTTTGTTTCGGTAAGACTGATAGTCAAAATGTGAAACTTTTAGCAAAATCTAACAAAGAGTTTCGGAGGAAAAAAACGGTTCACTAAAATAAGCATTTTCCTATCAAAGTACAGGTAAAAATTGAAACTTTGACCATTTTTTGTTAAAAATCGGTCCATTTCTCTTAATATTTTCTTTCGGATTATTGCTTTGCAGGCTCGAAAATACAAAAAAAATTTAATTTAGAATTTTTCACAAAAAGCCATTTTCTGTGCATTTGGTGCAGGGTCCGTAATCAATTTTTTAATTTAATAAAAGAATCGATTTTTTTAAAAGTTCATTTTATAATAAAAAAAATAAGATTCTCTATATAAAGGATCAGTTTAGGGAGCACAAAACTCACAGAATATCTTCCTTATATTACTATATGAATTTCAAGGAATAAAATTGAAATAAACGTGACCTGATTTAGAAAATGCACTTTTTTTCTTAAAAAAATGCATTAC
The DNA here is from genome assembly GCA_932066315.1 of Andricus coriarius. NCBI lineage: Eukaryota > Metazoa > Arthropoda > Insecta > Hymenoptera > Cynipidae > Andricus > Andricus coriarius. The sequence continues at coordinate 2,505 of CAKNWT010209000.1, forward strand.
CTTCTGGTGATTTAAAAAAAATTGAAGTTTCTTTAAGGGATTTATAAGAGCGTATATTGCACTACAAGTTGCTGTAAGGAAAGTTAAATAATGTAAATTCTGTTCCAAGATAAAACTTTCTAACAACAATTTCGATAACATTGTCATAATTCACCTAAAGATTCACGTATTCCTGAGTTCATGAGAAAATTTTTGTTGGTGAAAACAAAAAATACGTGTCCCGTGTTACATATTTTGCTTTGGAAAACAATTTATTTCCGCCCCAAACAATGCCCTGACATCACCAGGCTCAGACTGCCCGATTTCTTACGAAATCTCTATTATATGAAATTGAATTCCAATATAATCCTTTCATTATAAACTATTATAGTAAGCTCTGTACCTTATGAGAATTTCTTGACTCGTATTTCCGATAACTTAGAAGATACTTCAAATTTCTCTGTTGTATTTCGCGTTCCTAGAGTTTTGACTGATTTAAGAAATTTCAAGTACAGATATCCGATAAGATATCCAACAAAATACGTTCCTAAAATCAAAATTAATGTTTGATCGAAGTTTTAGAAAAAAATTCTGACTGCTGAGACGTATGTAAGATTGAAGCAGCATTAAATTTTCAAGCGTGAAGCAATGCTAAATAATATGACTAGATCTATATTAGAATCAGTTGGCTCAGCCGTTTTTCTCAATTTTCGGCTTTGCTACTATTCCGCTTTTCTCTCTCACTAGTTCTCGTTTCTCTGGGAGCAACCGTGAAACACAATCAGCAATATAATCGCTTTTTTTATTATACTCCTTTCACCCGACCCATTCTCCGATGCCAGGGATTAAAACTTTTTTCCCGACTTTGGCCAACACAATTTCGTCCCCAATCCCTAAATCCAACTGTGTGCAATAACGATCACTTATTTCAATTCGGTATATTGCATTTGAAAGGACATGAAGCAGAAATTCCTTTTCCTATTTTCGAAAGAAATGTTGAATTTCAAAGCATCCCATTTTTAATATATCCGCCATACAGCGGTGAAGAATCATCACCCAAAAAGAAGGATCTTTTTGTATGTATAATCAGAGTCGATTCAATTTTTTAAATAAAATTTGTAATTTCGTTAGGTATTACGAATTTTATGAACTTTGTAACAACCACCTAAACAGAATATTACTAAGGTCGAGTATTGCCTTCCGAAAAAATATTCCGGATTTTAATTTTCTCTTCCGGCATATTTTATTTAACGTAATTTCTTTGTTGGTGGGATTCTAAAGAATTTTAGGTTAATTACAACCAGCTTAAAGATTCATTTTCGACAAAATAATATACCAAAATAAAAAATAAAGGGGTGATCTTTGTGGCAAATGGAAGTTATATTTCATCTTTATATCAGAATGCCAACGCCCTCCCATCCCCACACGGAAGCTTGGAAAGGGCGAGGAGTGTCATCGAATTGGCGCTTCTATTCTTCGGAATAGAAAATGAAAGGAAGCGCCGGATGAGTACCTAACTTTATTTCGACAACGAGAATTTTTTTTCGGTCACTTCGGTGCATTAGAGAAAATATGCCAGAAGATAAAATTAAAATTACGCAAAATAAGACGCAGGATAATACACAAGATATTATCAATTTTGTAATAAAAATAGGTTGATTACTGTCTTCCGGAAAAATATACCGGATTTTAATCTTTTCTTTTAGCATGATTTGAATTCTCGATGGAAGTGAGCCTATTATGAGTAACGCTTTCTTTTCTTTGTTGCTGTTTTTCATTCAGCTGCTGCTCTCCCGTCACCATGCACTTTGGGATATAGTGGTGATAAATTCCAGTACCCGACGGATTGTTGTTCCAGAAGCTGCTACACTGAGTCGAGAAATTAATTATAATTTCTCCAATTATGTGTATGAAAATAACTTCGGGATGTGAAAGATTCTTAATGTAATAAAGTAATAAAGTTTGAGAATCAGACCGAATCCCGTATCAGATTATCATTGATAGAATATGACCAATTAGAAACATATTGTGTAACGTAATGAAACGTAAGAGTAAGAATTGTTCAAATTGTAAATTATGATACTGTTTACATTTCGCAGAATCGAGGAAATTAGCTATGATTTGAAGCGCGACCTGGGAAGCGACGCGGTGTTAAGATATTTCGAGTGCAGATAGCATTCGAATGGGGAACCATCTGCGCCGTACGAACAGGTTGTCATCGAAGGTCTAACTTCAAATTTAATAGACAGAAAATCCCCCATGGCCTAACTTCCAGGAAAATGCGAGTACTTGCAATAAATTTGGATGTAGCCGCTGCTTATCACTGATTGTGATTAAATTCATAGTGATTCTAAGACCACCTTTGTAAAGAAAAATTTGCACAGGCCCATACCCAGTGAAGTGAAGTCATCTGGCGCTTCACATACTCATGCTAAAGGACTTAAATGATATTTTCACAGTGACGAGGCCCGTGTATAAGTGCCAGTTTTACCGAGTTTTTTTAAATAAAGGCAGATTACAATAGGTTACCGGTAGGTAATCGTTTTTAATTTAAACATTAATACCCTACATGAAACTTAGCTTATATAACGGTATTTTACATGCTTTAATAAACTTTAGAAACAGAAATTTGTGGATTGCTACGATTTTGCAGGGGTTTTACCTGCCAGGTGAGCATACAAATTAACGTTTTATCACTCATTGTTCACAAACTAAATAAAGCTAGAATGAAAGCACTTAGGACATAAAAGCACACACTTAACCTTGCAACTTGAGATATTTATTGCTTCTAAGTTATTGCATATAAAGAACGATTGCAAAACAGGAGGATTACAGACAATAAACACACTTACCTGCATTTTCAACATACCATATTTTTGCTCAAACCTAACAACGAATTTTGCTACCAGTATTCATGGAATTGATAGCTTAGTAGTATATATATATATTATTATCATATACAGTATTATTATATTATTATTATTATTATATCGGTATTTACATTGATGTCGATCGTGCAGTTCATCTGCTTCAGAGAGAGCGCGCAATTCAAACTTCCATGTAGAATGCAAAATATGGGGACAAAGTTCAATCGGGTCTACGTAAACGTAGAAACGATATATTGACATTTCTAACATATCATTCGTTAGTTTTTTCTAAAAATAGTTAAGAAGACCTGCTATAGGCATTATAAAAAATTTGTATGTGTAGCAAGAGCGTGGTTCGACATTCTGTAATCGGTGCCTGGGGACAGCCAGGGGGCTTACATTTCGATCTTTCACAGTATCTCAACACGCTCTTATGCCATCAAGATTGAACTTTGTTTGTGGAATCATTACATATTCATATGCTGCTTAAAAACATACCCGAAAAGTTTATTTAATTTTAAGTTCAAAATGTCCAGCTGGGACACAAAAATGCACTTTCAGGGAGTATGACCCTTGAAAGATCCATTGAAAACATTAAGGCCAGTTACTTTGTTGAGACGATTATCGCCTTCTTTTTTAATGAAAACAATTTCAGTATAGGTAAGCTTCTAAAAATTGGATTCAACATGTAGGATTTCGATCTCATGGCTGATTTTTCTTTGAATTTAACGCAGAAAGTCGTTTGTTCATATGTTTTTGTACGAAATCATTAGGATAATTGTTGTGCAATAAGTATTCTTTAAAAATCTTTAGGTTATATAAGTAGAAAGTTTTACCTAATAGAAGAATAGCGGCATCGATAAGCTTTTTACAAATCCCTATTTTATGTTAAATAGGGTGGTTGGATAAAACATTAAGAAGTCTTCCAGGGTAAGTTTCTTTCCTAAGCCAATTCGTAAAGATTAAAGTGTAATAATGTAAAATTAATTTTATCTTTAGGAAGAATACGAAAGGTATCGTGCACAAAACAAACATACACCCCATGTAATTGGTCATCAAATTTAAAAAAAGGTGGAATTCATTAAGAAGGTAATATATTCCTTGAAATCAAAATGGAATTTGCGTATTTCACTAATGTGATGCCACCTAGTATCCATGCCTTCAGAAACCAGATCTACTAGAATGTTATTGAAAAGTGATGAGAAGTCAAAGGAAGCTACTATATGACATGGTCATCAGGAGTTTTAGTTTCAAGAATGTGATCTTTAAAAGACGCTAGGACTAAGAAACATATTAATTTATATCAACCATGTGGAAAAAATCATTAAGTTATAGCTAAACATTTGATTCAGTGCCATAATAGGGATCCAACTGCCATGAATTGGGATGATATCAAAATCCTACATGTTGAACCCAATGATTACACAGACACAAAAAAAAAGTTTGAGAGCCAAAAAAGAGAGCTATACAGGGTGCCCTAAAGTTCGCGCTGCGGGCCACACAGCTCGAACACTGGTGGAAAACTCAAATCATATTTTAGACCTCAAAAATGTTGATTGCTCATTGTTTTTTGAGATAAAGAAGGTCTAAGTTAGCCAATCACGTTGCGTCTTTCAAAGTTAGGCAGTGGTACTTCAATTCTTTAAAAAATCCTGGCCAGCAATAGTCTAGGAGCCAGGGGGGGGGGGTGTCGTGGCCGATAGGGGTAACGGGCTCCACCCAAGTGCTTTTTATGTATTTTGACCCGCTGAACACGAATTTTGAGAGTGACTTGTCTAAAAATCAACTTCAGATTTTAAAAATGTTTAATGGAAGTCGAGATATCCTGATTTTAATTTGACAGCTATATTGTCCGCTTGGAACGCGGGTACGGACTCGCGCCGCTTACTTATTATTTTAATCTGAAACATTCTACTTGTTCATCATGAGGTAAGGAAGGCCATTTAAATAATTAATTTGTTAATAACTAATTACCGGAACATTTTTCGATAATCCACCTACGTGTCATTCATGTATTTTTACCCGCCAAATCCGAATCTTCAGGTTGGCTTGTCGATAAGTTAACAGGTAAATAGTTATTAACAAATTAATTATTTGAATAACTGTAATAAATTTCTTTATCATCGTAGCCACTAATTCACAGGTGACGTACATTCTTCAATTCATATTGAACACGTTCGTTTTTTTAAATTTGAAAAATATTTCATGTAACTAGAAATATCGCCATTTTAGTGAAATAATTTTGCGCTCCACGAACGAGATCCGTCTCAACGTCGTAATTTTTTGGAGCGATTTTCCTTTATTTATCTGCCAGTATAAACTAATTTTTTTCATTAACCAGTAGAATGTTGGTAAGTCTAATAATAAACTATTTATAGCGGTTTAAACATTCAAATTGTTAATAACTAATTACCCGTTGATTTCTAGACAAGTCACCCTCCAAATTCGTGTTCAGTGGGTCAAAATACATAAAAATCACTTGGGTGGAGCCCGTTCCCCCACTCGGCCCCGCCCCCCCCCCCCCCCTGGCTCCTAGACTACAACCCAATTCGCGCTAAACAGTTTTTACGTTCACAACAGTGACCTTTTCAAGCAAATGCGCAACGAAGAAACGTGACATTATTTGACAAATAATATACCATCAAACTTTGTTTTCATCTAAAGATAGCACTGATTCAATTAGTTATTATTATGTCACTAATCTTATATCAAATTACACTAATTTGATTAGAAAAAAGCCTGTATTTTATGCAATTTGACAAAAAAAATTAGTTACATTTTTTCAATAATGTTTCGGTACATTTTTCTACCAAGAATTACGTAAATTCGACTAGAAGTTAGTTAATCGCAATTACTTGGTAATGCTAGAAGTCAGCCATCATTTGAGTAATAATCAGTTAAATTTAATTCAATATTCAGAGTAAGCAATGTAAATTTATTGTTTTTAAATCAGAGCCTTAGTGCTTTTTCTCAAAAAAGATTTTTTTGTCATGGTTAGGCTGAAATTCAATTTATGGCCAAGTATAAAGTAATAAATTAATAGTAATCAACAACTGAATTTTTGAATGAAGGTCCACGTAACTCGAATGTGACAGGTAAGTAAAACTCTACTTCCTAAGCAAGTCTGAATTATTGAAAAATGACTAATTTAAAAGCAAAAAGATAAATACTGATTCAATTCGTTATTATTATTTAACTAATCTCAAGTTGAATTCATCTCAAGAATTTATTTTAAAAGAACATTTTTTTTTTAATTTGTCTAAAATTAGTTACATTATTTTCAAAAATGTTTCGCTACATTTTTTACTGAGAATCAGTTAGATTTGACTAACAATTAGTTCATTGCAGTTACTTGTTGATGGTAGAAGCCAGGCAGTATTTGAGTAACGATTAGATGAATTTAATTATTTAGAGTCATTGAGGTAAATTTACAGTTTTTAAGTCAGTCCTTTAGATCATTTTCTGAAAAAAAAGAAACAATTTCATGGTTAGGCTGAAATTAAATTTATGGCCAAGTATCAATTAATTGATAGTAATCAACAACTTGAATCTGTGAATGAAGGCTCACGTGACTCTAATGTGTCAGGTAAGTAAAACTCTACTTTCTAAGTATGTATTAATGAAAAATGAGTAATTGAAAAGCAAAAAGATAGTTACTGGTTCAATTAGTTATTATTATTTAAATAATCTTAAGTCAAATGTCATTGTTTTTTTGAGACAAAGAACGTCTAAGTTAGCCAATTACGTTGCATCTTCCAAAGTTAGGCAGTGGTGCTTCAATTCTTTAAAAAATCCTGGACAGCAACCCAATTCGCGCTTAACAGTTTTTACGTTCACAACAGTGACCTTTTCAAACAAATGCGCAACAAAGAAACGTGAAATTATTTAACAAATAATATACCATCAAACTTTGTTTTTATCTACAGATAGAACTGATTTAATTAGTTATTATTATATCACTAATCTTATATCAAATTTCATTAATTTTATTAGAAAAAAGCCTGTATTTTATGCAATTTGACAAAAAAATTAGTTACATTTTTTCAATAACGTTTCTGTACATTTTTCTACTGAGAATTAGATAGATTCGACTAACAATTAGTTCAGTGCAATTGCTTGGTGATGGTAGAAGTCAGCCATCATTTCAGTAACGATTAGTTAAATTTAATTAAATATTCATATTTAGAGAGGTAAATGTATTGTTTTTAAATCAGAGACTAAGAACAAAAAATTATGGTTGGGCTGAAATTCATCTTATGGCAAGTATCAGTTAACAAAAAGATAGTTACTGGTTCAATTAGTTATTATTATTTAAGTTATTTTATATTAAATTTCATGAATGGATTTATTAAGCATAAATTATATTTTTCAATTTTAATACAAAATTAGTTTAATTATTTTCAATAATGCGACGTCCATAAAAAGCGTTACACTGTGCGAGGGAGTAGGATCACTACCTAAAGAGTGACACTAAGGGTTTCAGAGTACTGAACAACTTTGTTTTTAAGCTCCGGCTCTTGCAGTCAGCCACGTTGCATTGGGTTAACTCCCCAATGCGACGAATTATGCGGTTACGTCACCAGTATCGCGCAGTGCCACCCACAATAGGCCTCTCTCGGATGGAGGCCATGGTTCAGTTGGGAGTGGCAATAGGACCGAACCGAGGCGACGACCAGGCAATGGCCCCGGACAAACGCGAGAACATCGATTTAAGTGGTCGGACCAACTCAGGAGAGACATCCTTACCTGTTGGCAAAGAAGCTCACCGACGCGAAGAGGATTCATGCAGAGGTTACATGACCGTTGGGTCAATATGCACCCGGAATATGCTCATAAAACGCCTCAGTATTTAAGAGATCAGGTATCCTTTTTGCGCAGAAACGGATATGAAGCTCTTTTTCAGCAAGAAGAGCAACATTCTCCAGAGAACATACCACCCGTTCCAGCAAGACCACCTTTGCAGATAGCCGATAATGCCAACATGAGAAGTAGGAGATCTGTCCACCAAAAAGTCTTTCTCAGGATGGACAAATTATCTGAAGCTAATAATGCTCTACTTAATTTGCTCCCTGAATATGTTAATCTCTGGGATCTGAACTGTGTAGTTTACGAGCAGGCAGTCTCTTTGCTTAGCGACAATAGAAGTGACGATACTTCAGTACGCCTGAGTAAGACTCGCGAGCGTATTGCACAGCTTCAGTTTAAAATTGAAACGGCGAGACGGCATGCATCAAACATTCAGTGCGTGATTAGCTATATAACATCAAATAAAAAATTCACTCCAAAAGTCAAGGCACTTGCTCGAAACTTGAGGAAAGCAAATCACACGCTGAACAAGTGTAAACTTTTGACCATCAAGCAGCACTGGACGCAAAAAATAAGATCTCTTTCAACAGCAAAGCAGCGCCTTGAACGGCGAGTAAAATGGATTCAGGAAAATTCCACCTTTTCAACTCATCCTTCTCGTCTGCTCAATAAAACGTCAAGTGTCGTTGAAAATCCGCCTAGACGGGAAGAGATTCAAGTGTTCTGGGAGAAAGTATATGGAGATACTTCTCAATTAAATGAAGACGCTTCAGATATATCACTCTTTCGTAACTTTTGCCAAAGGCAAAGGTTACAGGCTCCAGAGGAAGAGTGTCCACTAATTACTGCCCAAGAAGTGAAGAAAGTTATCGCTAGAACTAAGAACTTTTCAGCGCCAGGGCCGGATAAAATCAACAACTTTTGGTGGAAGAAGTTCACTTCTACGCAGCAACATCTAGCTCGTATATTTACTACTTTCTTAAACGGAGAACAACCCATCCCGCAGTGGCTAGTGGAAGGACGCACGGTATTGATTCCTAAGACCGGAGATTTGTCAAGTCCACAGAACTACAGGCCCATAGCTTGCTTAAACACCAGCTACAAGCTATTCACTGGCATCCTCAAAGAGAGGATATTAACATCTATCGAGCCGGTATGGAGTGCAATAGTTGAACAA
>CAKNWT010209053.1:1611-21063 GCA_932066315.1 Andricus coriarius
GGGGGGGGGGGGGTACCCCCCCTGGAGCTGCTCCCCTCATTTGAGGCGCCTGGGTCTTCTTAGCTTGAACTGATCTCGTATCGAAACCTTTTTCACGTTTCTTTGCGAAATCTGCAAGCAAATTTTTCCATAAACCCCTCCCCTGGTGGGGGGGGGGGTTTGTTCCTCCATGGAGGGGGACCCTAGGAGGGGTCAGTTGCCCTGAAATAAAGCAGAGATGCGAGATGCGAAAGAGGTCCTTGTAGAATCATACGGAGAGGGACGTCTATAGGTCGTCTAGGGGTATCCCCATAACCGACGATCCAAGGTTACCCAGGGAGGATAATCACGGGATTGACGATGATGGTGTGGTGTGTGTTCCGCTTGGTCGGCGAACTAAAGGTCCTCTCGGGTGACAACCAATAGGACCCTGGACGAAGGGTGTAGTGTGGTGGGGGTGTCATTGGGTATCCCCTTAATCGGCAATCCGATGATCTCCTAGGAGGGTATTCAAGGGATTGAAGATGAGGGTGTGGGCGGGATATGTCCCCCTTGGTCGGCGAACTAAGGTACCCTCGGGAGTCAACATATGGAACCCCGGACGAAGAGTGCAGTGTGGTGGGGTGTCGATAGGTATCTCCCTAATCGGTAACCCGATTATCCCCTGGCAAGTTAATCAAGGGATTAACGATTGAGAGGGGGATGTATGCCCCCATGGTCAGCGAACCAAGCGTCCCCTCGGGAGGCAACCAATAGAACCCCGGGCGAAGGGTGCAGTGTGTTTTGGTGTCAATGGGTATCCCCTTAATCAGCAATCCGATGATCGCCTCGAAGCGTAATCAAGGAATTAAGGATGAAGAGAGGGGTATGTGTCCCCCTTGATCAGCGAACTAAGGGTCCCCTCGGGAGGCAACCAATAGAACCCCGGGCGAAGGGTGAAGTGAGTTTGGGTGTCAATGGGTATCGATTATTCGGAAATCCGATAAACCCCTCGGAGGGTTACCAAGGGATTAATGATGAGGGGGGAGGTGTATGCCCCTCTTGATCGGCGTAATAAGGGCCTCCTCGGCAGGCAACCAATAGAACCAATTGAAAGAATAAAATATATGGGAGGGGTATTGTAAATAAGAACAACTTTATTATTTGATGTTTCTTCACCCCGAAGGGTTCGACTGGTCGAGGCACGTGACGTGGTTCGGTCTAATGCAAATTTCCATGGTTTTCCGCACCGTGCGCTACTGTGGGCCAGAACTATCGCTTGGTTATTGCTGGATATGTTGCAGGCTGGTAGGCTGCTGGGAGCTTCTCTGTATGCAGGTACCCAGGCAGGGCTACGTTATCCCTTGCTGCGGTGTAGATGTCACCGCCTTGCACGCAAGGTGCTTGAAGATGCTGTTGTGGTCTCGACCTTGCACGTTGAGTGTCGCTGGAACGTCTTGGAGATGGCTCAGTCGACTTTGCACGTCGCACACCGGTAGAACAACTGGTGCCTTGGGCTACGAGGCGGCTTGTATTTATACCCGTACCCTCTGGTGCGTGCGCGCTAGTCGGGTAGGACATGGTGTGGGTGACCGGCGATTGGCCGTTACGGTGGTGCATGTCGCGGTAGTGGGAAATGTGATGGAGGGGAAAAATGCTGGTCGATTATCGGCCGAGTGTGCCACCATGGGCCAGGTGCTGGGGCCGTGTTCTGATTCGATACTTGGGTTGCGAGAGCGTGATTGCGATCACGGAACCTTGCTTCTGGCACGCTGTACTCGTGTCTTGACCCGTCTGCTTTGTTAAACGACATATAGTTTTACACACACGATTCTTATGCCTACTATACCATGTCAAGCGCATTCGTTGCAGATCGAGGAGGGCAAGAAAAGGAAAAGAAGAAAGATTTATCTTTTAAAATTGCCACATACTTACGGGCGACAAATTTCCTTGAGTGTTTGTTAAAAATTAGACTGCATTGATGAAGTCCCTGGAAATTGGGGAAGATGGAAAAAGGGAATTGACTAGCCAAACCTATGAAATATATTTTTTATAACACGCGCATCGAAAGTTCGACCTTCGCTGCCTCTTGAGCGAAGCGAAAGTGATCGATTCCGACCGAGGCGAGTAAAAATCAGCTGGCAGGGCGAAATTTACTTTCGCCCCTAAAAGTACAAGTGTTTCTGCTAATCTCACTGCAGCAGCGCTGCACATAACCTCGTAGTTTCCATTATTCTCACATGTCATCCAAGTCTCGCTATAACTCAAAAGGCAGCGAAAGCCGAATTACCGATGCGCTTGTTATGAAAAATATCGTACATAGATGTTGTCAAATCGCGACGATGTCTGTCTCGCATGCTGCCATCGTCGCCTTCCACCCCTAGCTATGTAATATAATATTACTGCCCATCCCGAATTTCGGAATAACGATATTCTTCATATAAATCTACGAGAAGTGATAGAACCTTCTACTTAGGCTTAAATTTTTAATTCTTTAGTACAACCGCAGATAATAATATGTGAGATGTAAAATCGTGTAGGACAGCAGTGATAATCCTTGTTGGGCTTAAAAAATTAGTATCCTTGGAATTTTCAAATCAGAATAAATTATTTTTTGTTTTACAATGACAGTCAACTTCCTTTTATTCTACTTTATTCTTCTATTCAAACGTACACGTTCGGTTATTCTAGAGCTGCAGGGGCCCCCGCCTCTACCGCGATTCGGCAGTTTATTTTTATCAACGACGTTCGTTGGCTGTCCCGTTCTTGTATCGAGGCGCCGCCCGTACGCAACTTTTTCAACCGAAAAGCGCGGGTGATTTGAAATCAATAATAAATACTATCAATAAAAATACAAATAAATACACCCGATATTCCTAGAATTGCTGGCGCACGCAGTTTCTCAGCCCGTAGGGCGAGAGACGTTTGTGAGTATATTGTGCAATATTATGGAAACGTTTCAGGCGAGTGGATATCCGGCTTATTGCGCAGTTGAAAAAGTCGCAGTTTGTTAGTCTGCATGCACGCATTAGTGTTTTTCAGGTGTCTTTAAAGTGTTTTTGTTGGCGTACGACAATTTTCGAACTAAAAATCAATATTATAGAATCAAAAAACGACGCAAATATTTAGCGGAATAGTGAGTTTTGTGGCATGACGTTGATGGGTGGAAATTTCAGCCGTCAGGAAGGTAGTACATGGTACTGCAACTGCATACGACTTAATGGAAACGTAAAGGTAAGTGATAAAAGTCTGACTAGTAATATTTCTTAAGTGTAAAATCTATTTTCTCAGTCATGTCCAAATTTTTTCGATTGACGCCCTTTCAGTGTCACAAACACGAAGTAGTATAAGGGGATCCAACTCTAATATAAGGAAACCCCCCATTTTTCCGTGCCCACCTCCTATAGCATACCAGATAAAGTATTGTAGCGCCTCTCGTGAGAATATTTGAAACTGTTGAGTTTTCACGGTTTTCACCATGTCTGCTAGGCTCCTATCAAAGCTCCTATCGTCGTCTGCTAAGTGTATACTATACGTATATTTAATATCATCATATACTGACCGTCTTAGGCGAAAATAAATTACGCTTTTTAAGGTCATCCCTTTTTTTCTGCCCACCACGCGACGATTTGCAAGCAAATCAACTACTTGACATCGTTACCCTTTCGCAATAAAATTATAGGTTACACTTTTATAAATCGTCATCGTGATGGTTTAGAAAATCGTCACTTCTCACAGAGCATGCAATACATCTTATAAATCTTTCTTGTATTTAAAAGTACTTACATTTAAAACTGCATACACACTGCACTTTCTGAGAAACTTTTAAATAAACATACTTATATCTCAGCTGCCGGCTGTCACAACTGACGAACGTAAACTAATGACGACGGTACAATTTTCCGAAACGGCCCATAGAGTTGAATCTTCTTATTCTGGTTTGTTGAATCTCTTTGAATTGGTTTGAATCTCTTCGTGGTCACAAAATACAATCAACTGTCCGAAATTTGTGGTTAGTGGCAATCTAACCTCAGATATCGGAAAGTTGCTTGTATTTCGTGACACTGAAAGGTCGTGAATCGACAAAAGAATGGAATATGGCTTCGAGAATACATTCTACACTTGAGAAATATTACTATTTGTACATTTATGACTTTTTCGTTTAGAATATTTTCTCGAAAAAGTTGTCTGCATTCTTATGACGGCATGTCAAAATTCTCAATTCAAGACTTCCCGCTCTTCGGGCCTCTTTTTTTCTAATTGATCACCCACGGATGCAAGCGTGGCCCCCAGGTGCGAATTGTCGGTCGGGCCATGGTTGGGCCAACCTTTTGTAAGGTCGGCACAACTGTGTGAGCCAATGGTCGGGCCAAGCTTGGGCCAGAGTTGGACCGACGGTCGGCAGCAGTCAGATTACTTGCACTGGATAATATTACGCCGATGGTCGGGCCGCCCGTAGAGTTATGGTTATTTTGAGCTACTTTGCTAAAGCATAAACGACCGTCGACCCAACCTTGGGCCAGAGTTGGACCGACGGTCGGCAGCAGTAAGATGACTTGCCCTGGATAATATTACGCCGATGGTGGGGCCAACTATCGCCCAGGGTCGGGCCGCCCACAGTGTTATGGTTATTTTGAGCCAATTTCCAGAGCCTAAACGACCGTCGATCCAACCTTGGGCCACAGTTGGGCCGACGGTCGGGTGAATTTTAGAAGCCAATGTCGGCTACTAACGTTGGCCCAACTAAGGTGGCTTCGAACTGCTATAGTTGGGCCAACCTTGGTTAGCATAATTCGTTTGCCAAAGCCGGCCCGACCTTGGGCCGACCGTCAACTCTGGCTGCCATCCCAAATTCGCACCTGGGGCCGTAAAGCCCGTACAGGGACCATGGTGGGAGATGAACCTGCGCAAATTAGAATAAGCGTGTATAGGGGATGTAGAGTAGGTGAACTGTAGAATAAGCGAACTATAGAATAAAAGGAAGTTGACTGTATATTGTTTCTAATGGTAAAAAATTGAAATAGAAAATATTTTAAGAATCAATGGATATTGTATTAACGTTGAAAAATTTGGAGTTCTGTAAAATTTGAAGAATTTAGTTTATTTCTTTCTCTTACTACACTTGACCATATTGAGCGAAAATGTGTAATCGGTGACAGAACACCAAATAAAATGGAAAATATTTCTTCACCTGCGCGAAAGAGAAAAAAGAAACAACATTAATCCAATGGATATCCAATTTATTTTCTAACTCTATTTTTTTAAGTGCGCTGCTTTGTCAACACTTTTCTATCGGTGTTCTAATTATTTTTTAATTAATTATAGTTTTAATAATATTTTCTAAAGGAATAAATCAAACATGCTGATATTTTTTTAAATTTATTATCAGTGGCCAATGACATCAGTAATAATCATTATTATCAAAGGTTTAGTCAGGAAGAAAAGTTGTAAATCTATTTGTTGGTTGTCCCGTTGTAGTTCAACAGCTTGAATTGATTCAAATTGTGAAATGCCTTACGAAGAAGATGTTATTCATTCTAAAAAATAAAAAATTGTTCTTATACAATTTTGCAAAATATAGTGGGATGTTATAATAATAACACACATTTTTTAGAATAGTGTTATAATGGTATACTAAACCATAATTACATTATATTTGTTATTGAGCAGTGTATCGATTTTTGAATATGCCCATTTGAAATACATTCACTTATACATTTATTGGAATGAAATTACAATCGTTTTTTTTTTATATTATTATTATACACAAATAAGGCATTCTATTCGAATAAGGTATGAAATATTTAAGATCTCACTAACATCTGAAGAAGAACTTTCTGACTTTTAGAAATAACGAATTTATCATAATTATTAATTGAAAAGTACTTTAAATCAGGTGCAGATCCCTTTATATATCAAAACATATCATTTATAAAAATATTGTATATCTTGTCTATCTGAAATTTTATTATATGCCAAAATAAAAGATTCTTACAATTTTTGCTTACCACTGCAATCGAAAAGTTGATAACTATTAACAAGGAGGGTAACTACAACCATCATTATAATTAATGTCTGCCACGCCTCCACCTCCCAATTTGGCTTCAGAACCGGCCATCTGAGAAAATGCAATAACGCACACTAGCAAAAAGACAGAAACAGTTCTCAGGGATACCATGTTGAACGTTGAATGATTTTGACACGCCCTTCATATGGCTTTATATAGTCGAAATATTTGCCCCATTTGTGTATTCTCAGTGCTTTATAACAATGACTATCGTGAAATGTCGTCGAAGATGCCCAATGGAATGGGAGCCAATGACGTTTTTGAAATATGTCGAAGTTTGAAATAATTATTTCATTCAAAAGAATAATAATAAAGTTAAAAAATATATTTATTTGATTCAAACAGTTGATGCATTTATATCAATGAAACATTTATTCAGGTGAATTAAATATTGTGTTTACATAAATATTTATTTATTCATATAAAGGAAATGTTTCATTCGATTAGTAGAATTAATTTTGTGGAAATTTGGTCATTTCTTCCAGTTAAATATATATTTCGCTAATCAGATAGTTGAATCGGCTATTTACACCAAAATTTGGGTATAAATAGCTTCAGGATCACAGCCGGGCTATTTGTACTGAAAATTTGCATTTTTCACAACAATTAAAAAAATCACTGGAGTCAAATCAGTTATTTTTTTCACTTTGCACCCCTGTGACTGGTCACAGAAATACTTCTAGTTACATCCTTACCCCTTTCTTATGTTTTCTGTCTCAATGTCTCGTAGGGGCTGGAAGGCACCTTTATGACTTGTAATAGAAATAATGTTAGTCAGACATTTAGTTACACCTCTAACCCTTTCTTTTGAAAAAGAACATTAAAAATGCACTGTTTTTAACTTCATTTTTTCTTATAGAAATTGTGTGTTCTTTTTATCACACATTATACATTTTTTATGTAAATTAATTCAATCTAGAATATTTAACGTTCTAACTGTAATATAAACCCATAAAAATACCATATTTTATATGGAATAACATTTTGCGTATCAATAGCTAAGTGAGAACTCCAAACTATTCATCCTAAAATTTTGGGATAAATAGTCCAGGTTGCTGAATCGGCTATTAATGCTTCAATTTCGTGAAGAATAGCCGCGATCGTCGAATCGGATACTCTTAACAAAATTTCGTGATTAACGGAAACGGTCTTTATTTTTAAGGCAACCTTTGCTTATGTTTTCATCGTTTGATTTAAAAAGGGGCTTGGGTGGTTATGTGTCACAATGATAAGGAAATACGATTTGGATTCACTTCTATTATATTCAGACTATTTAATTTTGCAATCTCAAAAACTGCATATATTATTACTGTAATGAGATTCTCAACGAAGAATTGTATAGATTTGCAATATTGATCAGTTATGATTCCGAATCACCAGAATCTACGTGCGCTAGGCGCTAATTTCTTTCTGCTCATGTGAGGAGGGTAAAAAAAACATATTTTTATCGACGAAATATGAAGTTTTCACATGAATGCATTTTTCTAAAAACATGTTCAAGCTGTTCAAACATATTCAAATTTCTGACGCTGTTAATTTTTTTAATTTTGCATATTTTATGTAGTGGAGGTGCTGGAATAATGCACATTAGCAAAAAGACAGAAACATTTCTCAGGGATACCATGTTGAACGTTGAATGATTTTGAGATGTTTTCCATATGGCTTTATATAGTCGAACTATTTCCCCCATTTGCGTATTCCCAATGCTTGATAACAATGACTATCGTAAAATATCATCGAAGTTTCCCAATTGAATGGGAGCTAAAGATTTTTTCGGCGTTCAATCCACAAACATAAATGTGCGTACATAATTTTTCTGGAACGAAAAATAGTTTACTGAAATCCACTTCCAATCAAAACAGATACAAATAAAAAGAAATTAAGACGAAATCCAATTTGAATGAGAGGAAATATATTTTACCAGTTGCGTCTAAATTTAAATCAGTAAAAATTCAACTGATTAAAATAATCAAGCTGGCCTTGCGATAAAAGTCACTCATTTGTACTGACAAAACAGTCTTTTTAAAATGATAAATTTAAATTAAAAATTTAAAGCTTTTCCGGGTTCCAATCGTGTGCAGAACTACGAATCTTGCCTTGTCTTTTTGAAAGATTAATCAGTCAATCGAAGTGACTGATTTTCAGTCAATAGGATTGACTGATTTGTTTCCTATAATTAAAAAGTAAAATTATTTTTAGAATAAACTTTCTAATTAAATTTCTATATTTCAATAAATGAGGTAAATTAACCACAAATTACTGTTTAACACAATAAAAGTAACGGATTAGACCAATTAAAATTACTGATTTAATTACTGAAAGTTATGGATCACGTCATTTAAAATGACTTTGCTTAGATTAGTTTAGGATAGTGGACGTTATTGATTAGATCAGTTTGTTTTTACTGGTGGGAAATAAATCTTTTTGGTTCAAAATTCATCTATTTGGTCGAACTCGACAATTTTTGTTTTAAAATAAAGATATTTGAGGCTAAAATATCAACTATATCTAATTTTGTTATATAGTTATATAGCTATATAGTTATATAGTTATATAGTTATATAGTTGCAAATTCGTCTGCTTGTTTGAAAATGTAACTTTTTTTTCCAATAGTTTTTTTTTCGTTGAAAATTCATTTTGTTAATTGAAAATTGAAATATTCCATTTTTTGTTAAAATTGCTCTTTTTGGATAAAAATTCAACTGCTTTGTTAAAATTTTCGCTTTTTGTTAATAATTTAGGTTTTTCTGAGTAATTCATCATTTTTCTTGAAAACTCACTTCTGTGGTAGATAATTTAACTAATTCGTAGAAAAATCTTAGTCTTTTTCAGTTGAATATTAATTTTATGCAAATGAAAATTTATTCGTTTCATTTATGGTAAAAATTTTTTTTTTTCAGTTGAAAATTAAACTACTTGTTTAAAACTTCATGTATTTCTTGAAAATGCGTTTTTATTGGTAGAAAATATTTTTTTTTCTCTACAAATTTATCTTTTTTGTCAAAATCTTTTTTATCAAATTTACCTTTTTTTATTTCAAATTAAAATTTTTTTGGTTGGAAATATAAACTTTTTTATATGAAATGCGGTTCAACTATTTTGTTTGAAGTTCATTTTTTTTTATTGAGCATTCGTGATTTTACATGAAAATTTATCTATTTAGTTGAAAATTTAATTTAAAAAAAATTATTTCTGTTTATAAAGTTGAAAATTAATTACGTTAATTGGAAGTTTAACTATTCCTTCTTTGGTTGCAAATTCATTATGTTAGTTGCAAATTGAACTGTTTGGCTGAAGATTCATCTTTTTTATGTTGAAAGTTCGTCCTTTTTGGTTGCAAATTCTTCTTTTTTTAATTCAACTATAGGGTACGTCGAAAGTTGAACTGCTTTGATAAAAATTCATTATATTGGTTAATAATTCATCATTTAAATTGGAAGTTCGCCTTTGGCTAAAAATTGATTTCTTTTAAGTTAAAAATTGATCTTTTTTGGTAGAAAATTAATCTCCTCGTGGAAAACCCATTTTTTTAAATTAAACTACTTGCATGAAAGTTGAACTGCTTTGCTAAAAATCCATTTTTTGTTTGTTAATGTTGTGTTGAAAATTCCACAATTTTGTTGAAAATTTGTGTCTTTTGTCTTGAAAATTAATTTTGTTTATTGAAAATTTATCTATTCAATTTTTGGTTGAAAAATGACGTTTTTTAGATAAAAATTCAACAGATTGCATAATTTAAAATTACAGATTTCGTCAGTGAGCCAAATTGACTAATTTAAAAATTCACTTTAGACTGATTTTCCAGTCGTCGAATACGTATTATTTGAATAAGTCAAAATTGACTTTGAATCAGTCACTTTTGATTCATTAAAATTTAGAGTATAGCAATTTCGGTATGGAAATTTCAGTGCAAAAAGCCCCTTGCCACAGGAATGTGTACTGAAAAAATCCAGCTAATAGTATCGAAATTTGGGTACACGTAGACATGCCTTAAAAAGAATTTGGCAAATTATTTCCTCAATTTTTAAAATTCATAACGCAAGTTATCTAAAAGTTTTCGAGAAGTTTAATTAAAGTGGGGTATAATTGTGCCTTTCTTGTATTATTATATTCTAAAGCCCTAAATTCATACTTTTGAGTCACGTCTTTTCTGCCAAGGTTTTGTGTTCTAGGTCTATTAGAACTGAGTCAAATCTTATTTTGAGTAAAGCACTTTTTTACTCCATTATAGTTTGGTATAGAAAGTAAAAAAACATCATAAATAAAAAACTTTTTAATTTTTTACATCTATACTTATATGTATGCTTTTCAATTTAACTGCTTTTAAGTTTGAGCATTTATGTACCGATCTGTTTTCTTGCATTATTTCTATAGCATGGAATTGTTCGTTTTTAAAGAAAGTTTGAATTTTGTACGACATTTAAGATTTACTTCGAATTATGTCAAACACTAGGGTTTTTAGACAAACAAATCAGAAGCCACATTATGTAAAAGAAGTATTTAATAGTCGACATACTTTAACAAAATAATAATCTCAATAAATAATTATTATAAATATTTATTAAATAATAAGTCAGAGAATTAGAAGAATAAGAAGCTTCTTAAATCCGAAATAGACCAAGTTGTAGGGTGACAACCTCAATAGTTATTTTAAATATATATCCAGTAATAAGCAAATGTATATTGTTATACATAGCACATGCGTGTAAAAGTGGATCGCAAGATAATTTCCGCAGGTAGTGTATTATACAACTTATTACTTTTTTATTTGTCTTATTGTTTCAAATACATTCTATAATAATGCTAAATTAGTGAAATTTCACTATTTACGAGTTCTAGTAAAATTCTACTAATTCAATTAAAGAAAAGTGTGCCACTAAACATCAGTAAAATATCACTATTTCGAATAATCGAAATATTCACTTATTCGATAGTGGAAACCTACTCATTGTTAAATGAAAAAAAGATATGAATTTACTTCGGGTTACACGCAAAAAAATGTATGGTTCAAACAGAAAAATACTGATAAACTAAATTTAAAGAACTAAACTATACATGAAAAATGTAATTTTTATTTCTGAAAAAGCCAACTGTACCCTCGATTCATGGATTTTCATATATTTGAATTATCTATAATGTTTTGCTTAGTAAGAAAAATGGAGAAATTATATAAGTTGGCATCCAAGTTTTAGAAAACTATAAAAACTTCAAATACTTCTTCTTCAAATACTAATCTTCAACACTTAAAATTAATCTTTTTAAAATTATACTGCGCGACAACATTTTAAGAAAAAAACTGTTTCCGGATATTGAAAATCATTTACAATGAAGCTTGTTACAATGAAGCAAAAACTGTTAGCACAATTTAATCACTTAAAACAAAATAGTTTGAGAGGCATTGAGTGTGAAATGTTCAATTTGGAACAATATGTAATTAAAATTAATTCAATTTAAATTCCTATTGTTATGGTTTTATTTTTGGCAGTGCCTGTTACTCACGAAATTTCTTGATGAATAGCCCAGATCGTTGAATTGGATATTTTACCGAAGTTTCGTGATTAATAGAAATCGTCTTTATTTTTAAGACAACATTTTCTTATGTTTTCATAAATTCATTTAAAAAGAAGCTTGGATAATTATATATCACAATAATAAGCAAATTCTATTTGAACCCACTTCTATTATATTCAGACTATTTAATTCTGCAATCTCAATAACTGCATACATTACTACTATAAGTGATTCTCAGCGATAAATTATATGGATTTGTAATATTCATCAATCATAATTTCAAATCACCTGAAGAAATATAGGTTTGCGAGGTACTAATTTGTTTCTGTTCTTGTGGGCATGATAAAAATAAAAGAATATTTTTATCTATAAAATATGAACTTTTCGCATAGATGCATTTCGCCGAAAAAATGTTCGAACCGAATTGAGTTCAAGGTAGTCGAAAGTTGAAGGCTAAAACCAAACGTGTTCAAGAGGCTCTGTCAGACTGTACCTAGATGACTGTGTATAATTTTACATATCACATTCCATATGTCGCTTTTTATTTTTCACAATTCATTGTTTTTGTTTTTAAATTCTTGTCATATATCGAAGCGGACTTTAAATGACCTCAGAAATAAGACGTGAAATTGTTAACAAAAACAATGACCAGTGAAAACTATAGAGTTGAACATTAATACAGAAAAAAATAATTGTTGGAACCAAGTAAGGTAAACGTCCCAGTAACCGTGACCTTAGTCCCAGTAATCGTGATGCCAATTTTCTTTCTTTTTATTCAATTTGAATGAATGCAATTTCTATTTGCTACTATAAAAGGCTAAAAATAAATGGGTTTTATCATTAAATGTTACTTTAAAAATATTTCTTAACAATATATTCAAATTATAACCAAATTTGGCGATTCTTGGGACTGTCACGTTTACTGGGACATTTACCTCAAATGCATTTACGTGAATCCTTTTTCTTAGCATCAAGAAAATATTATTTCACAGTATTATTTTTCATTTGAACCAGACATATATCTTTTGTTGGTTCAAAGAAATGGATTCATTGGCCGTATTTTCTGGATTAAAATAAATACCTCGTACATTCAGGAAAATCATTGCTTGATCATTAATCCTTCAAAGAGATATTTATATGATCCAATGATTTCGATTCTTTGAATTGATCAGGAAACCCTCAAATAAATTAAATTTTCCTCACTTGAATTAAGTCTTTAGGTTTATTTGAATCAATGAAATAATTATTTTATTCAAAAAAATGATAATTAGGTTAAAAAATATTTATGTGATACAAAGTATTGCTGCTTTTATACCAATGAAACATTTCTTTAGAAGAATAAAATATTGTGCTTACATAACTATTTATTTCTTTAGTTTAAAAAAATGTTCCATTCGATTAGTAGAATTAATTTGGTCGAAATTTGGTGGAAGAAATTTGTCTTTCAATGTGGAATACGTAGAAGACTATTACAAATAAACACTTCTGTCAATCAAATAAATATTTCACTATGATAAATACTATAGGGATGTGCAAAAAGCCCAAAGCCGAATACTCGACTGGGCCGAGTTGGGCCGGGCAGAGTAGTTTCAAAAGTTCGAAAATATTTCGGGTTCTCGAAGCCGTTCAAATACCCAAAAATGTTGTATTCTCAGCCAAAAACAATGAAAAATTCATCCGAATTTTGAAAATTTTTGTAAATTCTCAATGTTAGGATATTTATTAAAATTTTTGGGTGTTTTGATACATTTTAAATTTTGTGGAAATATATCAAAATTTTAATTGTTGTTTAGAAATTTTAATCAATTTTAAAATTTATCAAAACTTAGAAATGTTTTGGAAATTTTTATAAATTTTGAAATTTGTTGGAAATTTTTGAAATTTTTGATCGGTTTTCTTGACATCAGTACACGAAACGGTGCGTGCCAAAGGGTGAACGCATTTTCTCGACTCGTGTGACCACTAGTTTTCACACAAAAATAAATCCATTTTTTTTCTTTCGAAAAAAATGATATTTAGAGGTGGCACAGGCCCATGAAGCTGAATACGGTTGAAACTCAACATTTCTGTTCACAATTAGCCACAGAATATGAATAAAATATTACTTTTTGAATATCACCCCCATAAGTATATTTCATGGGGTCCCAAAAAAGCCCCATAAGTGAAAAAATGGGTTTTGCGAGTTTTTGGCGCTAATTATTACTATTTTTTTTAATGCAAATTGTTTCAGATACATAATATATACTTCACACTGATGATAAGATGTTTACATGAATTGTTTAAGCACTTTATTTTTTTAGCAATTTTCTTTTAGAATAGAGTTAGAAAGTCGCGAATTTGAAAAAAAATCACTTTTGTTCAATTTTCAATTAGATTGAAGTCATACAAACAATTTCATCAAACAATTTCATCAAACAATTTATGTAAGCATCTAATTATCAGTATAAAGTATGTTTTGTGCATTAGAAACAATTCGCATTAAAAAAACCGCAAAAAAATCGTAATTAGAGCCAAAAACTAGCAAAACCCATTTTTTTACTTGTGCGGGGTTTTGTTGGGACCCTATAAAACATACTTATAGTGGTCATATTTAAAAAGTAATATTTTATTCATATTCTATAGCTAATTGTGAAGAGAAATGTTGAGTTTCAACTCAATTCAGGTAATATTGACAATTCCGAATAAAATGTACAAAAGCGTCTTTTTTCGTATGGGAAATACGTGTTAAACTTCATGGGGCTGTCGCCACCTTCGGACCACCCTAGAAATCACACGAGAATCGTAGTTATGAAAAACGGTTATATATTTCCATAATTTCAAAAAATTTTCAAAATGTATCAAAATTTACAAAAATGTTGATGAATTTCGAAAAACATTCACAGAACACGAAACTGTTCGAATACTCGAAAATATCGAGTAACATATTCATATTTGCCGCCAAACGCATACATTTATTTTAATTCATGACGTACATTCTAAACATCCTTGAACACAACAGAGCAAAACATTGCAAAATAAATGAGTTTTGAAAAAATACTTAAATTTTCCACCAAAATGTACCAATTGTTGACAAAAAATTATAAATCTTCAACTGGAATAGTTAAATTTTAAACCAAAAAGATGAATCTTTAACTAAACTAATGAATATTTAACTACAACACTTGAATTTTTAACAAAAAAGATAAATTTTCAAAGAAGGAGATAATTTTTAAAATAAAAAGATTAATTTTATCCCAAAAAATACAATTTTTCAACAAAATATATGAATTTTTAACGAAATAATTGAATTTTTAATTGAAGAAGACAATCTTTCAACTAAATAGTTGAATTTGGAACTAAAAAAAGAATAATTTTCAACCGAAAATGGAATAGTAACATTTTTAGTTGAAAAAATTAATGTTAAGCCAAACAAAATAGATTTAATATAAAACAATGACTCTTTAACTTAAATGGTTGTGTTTTCAAACCAAAAAATTCATATTTACTGAAACAGATAAATTGTCAATCAAAGCTTGAATAATGAAATTTCAAGATAAAAAAATTAATTTTTCACCAAACAGATGAATTTTCAGCTACAACTATGCAATTTTCAATTAGAATAAGTTAAATTTTTAGTTAAAAAATTACTTTCAACCAAAGAAAACCAACTTTAAAAAAAATAGATACGTTTTCAAACGAAGTGATGAATTTTCATATAAAATTGAAAACATTTAACTGGAATAGTTAAATTTGAAATCAGAAAGATAAATTTTTAACGGAAATGATGTATCTTCAACTACAATAATTGAATTTTTGACCAAAAAGATTAATTTTCAACCAAGAAGATTAATTTCTACCACAAGCGACGACTTTTCAACAAAAAAAGATAATTCTTCAAACAAAAATGGAATAATAAAGTTTTTAATAAAAAAATGAATGTTCAACCAAAAAAAATCAACTTTTTTCTAAAAGCATGGAACATTCACCTGGAATAATAGTTACATTTTCAGTAAAAAAAAAATAATCTCCATCCGTAAAACATTTAAAGAGAAAACAAGTTTTCAATCAAACAGCTTATTTCTCAACCAAATAAATTAATTTTTAAGTAAAACGATGAATCTTCAACCAAAACAAAAAATTCAACAAAACAAATTCCGGCAAATACATTCATTTTTAACCTAAAAGATGAAATTAAAACTATAGATATTTAACTGGAATACCTTAATTTTTTACCGAAAAGAAGAATTTTCAAACAAGAAGATAATTTTTAATGAAAAAGATGATTTTTTACGAATAAAAATTATTTTTGATAAAATACGTGAATTTTCAACGAAATATTTTAATATTTAATTAGAAAGGACAACTTTTCAGCCAAATTGTTGAATTTTGAACTAGAAAATATCTATTTTCAACTAAAAATGAAACAGTTGAATTTTCACTTAAAGACATTAATTTTTAACCAAACTGATGAATTTTAAACTAAAATTACGAATCTTCAACTGAAATAGTTGAATTTTATGCCAAAAAGCTGAATTTTCAACCATAAAGATTAATTCTTTACAAAAAGAGACGAATTTTCCACAAAATACACAAATTTTCAAACTCATAGTTTAAGTTTTAAATGCAAAATATCAATTTTCAATCAAGTAGTTGAATTTTCACCAAAAAAGAGAAACTGATTTTCAATAAAGTAGTTGCATTTTCAACCAGAGATTAACTTTTAACCAAGTAGTTAAATTTTTAACTGATAAAAGATGAATTCGCAATTAGATTCTTCATATAAATTAACGAGAGGTGATAGAATCTTCCGCTCAGGCTCAATTTAAATTTTTAACCTTTTACTACAACCTCAGATGATGACAAGTTCGATATAAAATCGTGTAGGAGAGCAGTGATAATCCTTGTTTGGCTTACACAATTAGTATCTCTGGAACTTTCATATCAGAATAAATTAATTTTTATTTTGAATTAATATTGTTACCAAAGATAAAAAGTTAAAATTTGAAGAATTTGTTTTTTTTTTGCTCACACTTAACCATAATGAGAAAAAATATATTGATATTTATTATATTTATGTATTTAGAGATTTAAAAAGTTTAATTAGACGTGTTTGGAATTTTAAACCGATTTAGGAAAAATAAATTTTCATTTAATTTTACATATAACTAAAAATTCTGCTGATTCTTTTTGAACACCTACCCGAAAATTGTACGTGTACCCGAAAGTTTTATCATTACCCGAGTATACGAGTGTCGCATACTGGCCCAGTGTCCTGGATATTCGGACATTGGCCAAATGCCCATCACTGATATGTATTATATTGCAGAAATATTATTTACAAAAATGGGTTTGAGTATTAGGTTAGATAAAGGTACTCCATAATTTTGTAGTCATTTATGGTAAATCGTAAAAATTGTGCCGGCTTTTTTCGTTACGAATAGCTGAACGTGGAAAAGGAGCAATTTGTGCCGAAATTCCTGTACGAATAGGCTGAATTTTTTCGGTACCTGTAGACAATCTCTTTAGAAATATTTCCAAATTTTTGAAAAAACTGATTGATGCTTTGCTTTTAACGAAATTCAATTCAAATGAAAGTGTTATCCAAGAGTTAACTGGAGTTTCATCAATATAATAATTATTTGAAATCAATTTGCTTGCAAAATATTAATAATTTAGAAATTTATTTTTATTGATATTTTAATTTAATGAAGTTGAAGAAAACATTAGGAAAGTAGTACCTCGTGAGCAGTCGACGCATGTAGGAACTTCCGGTTCGAATCGGAAGGGCCGCCATATTTGTATCGAAGGTGTGATGAATGGGAATTAGGTTGGTTGCAATTTTTTTTTAATTCATGTGCTTCCACTGGCGGAATTTGGTCGTATGTTGAAAAAAAAAACAAAATACCCGAAATTTGACCAAATCGTTTCATATTTACCCACCAAATATGGGCTTTGAAATTTCCCATCGGATTAACATGGGAGAAATCACTCGAAAACGAAAAGCTGCATAATTTTTTCAATTTTTATTCGTATCATTCTATCTCCGTGAATGAAAATTTGCCTGGAATGCTTGAAATATCTTCGGTGCCAGACTCAAGATTTTGTGAAATCATAAAATAGCGGCCTAAATTTGTCCCAAAGAAGCTATTTCTAAAAGTTATTAACAAAGTGTAATCAAAATTGCAGAGAAATTAAAAAGATATTTTTAAGCGAATGCAATATTTTAACATCCAACATTTTGAAAAATACAAAATGACTGCTAATTAAAAACTAAAAAAATACCTTGTTCTCACAGTTTTCAACAGAATACTGGTTAAGTTCGAAAAAACAAAATCTTTAGCTTCAGGAATGATTTGATGAATTTTGAAATAAAAAATGAAATAATACGAAATGGCTGTCAATAAAAATTAAAAAAACTCGTTTTTACATTTTTTAATGAAATAATTTGAAACTTCGTAGAAACATACTGTTTGGCTTCAGAAACTACTTATTGATTTAAAAAATTCAAAATATTGAAAGAATCTAAATTGGCAACCAATTCAAAATTAAAAATTTCTCTTGAAATGTAATTTTTTACAACTTTTTATTTTTTCAAGATGTTCGTTTCCTCGAAATATGCTATAGTTTCTAAATCAACATTTAATTTCTTCTGTTCAATATGTATAAGTCTCGACCTCTAAGAGTATGTATCCAATGAGTCACTTTTTATAAGGTCAATAGAATAAAAAGACAATAAGTATTTTCCAATTAATACTGTATAATGAGACGTTTCGGCCAAGATTGGAGCCCTCATCAGTCAAATTTATTAAAGTTTCTAAAAAATGTTATAAAAATAATATAGAAACAAAAAATTATAAAGTTTAAATAAGCGGAAAATCAGAGAAAATACAATGTGTTCATATAAATAATAAATAAAAAACATACCTAAGAAGAAAAATGCCAAAAAATGGTCATAATTGTGTAAGACAGTCAAAATTGTGGTTAAAAATAAATAAATAAATAAATACGAAGGACGGAAACACAACGAGCCAGAACAGATGGTAAAGTCTGACTGTGTAGATATGAAAACGAAGACTGGAAAACCAATCAGAAGGAAAATATGACTACTGAAGGTAAAGTAGAGTGCTAAGTGTTATAACTTAGTAAGTGGTTTATATTCAAGCGGGAAAAAATTTTGTTCAAATCTGATATTGACATTATTATCTATTTTGTTAATGAAAAAGTTTTCAATAATTTTTCTACGAGCAATACTATTCTCAACTGAGAGAATTTTAAGATTATCAAAATCAAAATTGTGGCCAAGTTCTAAAAAATGTTCTGAGAGAGCAGTGTGATTAGAAGTGCCCGGATTTCTAATAGAGTTTTTATGTTCGCGTGTGCGGGTTTCAATGCATCTCCCTGTTTCACCAATGTATGAAGAATCACAATCCTTACAATCATATTTATAAACTACACCAGATAATTTACTTTTAGGTAAAGGATCTTTTAGGTTATTAAAAAATTTGGAAAAACTATTAATAGGTTTATAGATTGTTTTTATATTATAAGAAATTAAGATGTGTTGAATTTTTTCCGAAAGGTTTTTGATATATGGACAGACAGTAAAATCTATGTACTTTTTTGAATTATTACCATTCTTTTGAGTTTGAAAAGATTCAAAATTGTAAAACTTGTTAGTTTCATTTTTTAAACAAAGATTAATGAGAGATTTAGGGTAGCCATTGTTGATTAGAGTTTTTTTTAATTAGGTTAATATTTTTAGTTCTAAAAGTAATGTCCGAGATGCGAAACATTCTAAAAAATAGGCCAGTGACAATGCCAGTTTTATGATTATAAGGATGTGCAGAGTCAAAATTCAAATACCTCCCAGACCAGGATTGCTTTTGAAACCAATCGATTTTTAGAGAATTATGGATCCTTATGATAAGTGTGTCTAA
>CAKNWT010209073.1:0-10882 GCA_932066315.1 Andricus coriarius
AATGGTTTACTGAAAAAATCTGTTGCGCGGCGTACAATCTGGAAATCACACCGAGAAATTCTTTATAATATTATAATGAAATTTAACATTATAATAAAAGGGAGAACGCGTCTCGCATTTATGCGCACTTAACAACACTTGAATACACACACAAACACGTGGCGTTAGCGTCTTAATAAACTTGTACCATAATATTGTAAATATATATTAGTTGCGAAAAAGTTTATTATATATATTAAATTATTATTATCGCGATTATCGATAACGATTATTATTAATATATGACTATTAATGCAAGTGTTTTTGTTAAGAAAACTAAACCGTAGGTAGAGGTATCACAGTAGGAGCGGTAAATTTGTAACGTAATGAAAAAATTGGAATCACCTAGGTAAAGCAACATGATGTAA
The DNA here is from genome assembly GCA_932066315.1 of Andricus coriarius. Taxonomy (NCBI): domain Eukaryota; kingdom Metazoa; phylum Arthropoda; class Insecta; order Hymenoptera; family Cynipidae; genus Andricus; species Andricus coriarius. The sequence continues at coordinate 408 of CAKNWT010209073.1, forward strand.
ACAAAGGAGTATAGTATAATATATTAATAATAATGGTAATATATATAAATATATAAATATGAGAAAGCGAATAATATATAGTACGACTATAGAAAGAGGCCAAAGGAGGGGTTGCGCTTTTGGTTTTTCAGCCTAAGCCTCTCCTTTGGCAAAGCGAGATGTGGCGACCTTAATTCATCCATTAACAACAATCAATTATTTATATTCTGACGGAAATTATTCATTAATAGCGACATTTTTTCTGTCCTGTGTGTATAAGTGTGTTTTTTATATGCAATGGTATAGGTACTTAAATCCAGATAGAAAAATGTATTCTAGTGGCAATGAAATTGTTTTATTGAATCAACAAACTTTTAGCGAAGGGAATTAATTTTCTTGCTTCGAAATACCAAAAGTTTTGTTCATTTTGTAAAACACTTTTTGTCGTAGGTTTGAGAAATATGAGAACATTGCACTTTTTCTTTTTATACGAATCATTCCGGTATTGGTACATTCCAATTTACACTTCGTTATTTAGTTTAAAAATAAGGTGTATTTATTAATAGCGATTATTTTACTATGCATCTGTAGAAGACAAAAATTGTAATAAAAGATTGAATTTTATTTGATACGAAAGTTTAGATTCAATTTACAACTTATTCTTAATGCAAATTTCAGTTTGCTTTCAGTGATGAATATAGTACAATGCAAGAAATCTGATCCGTTTTTACTATCTTTGCTTTCAATGTTAGAAACTCAGGTCTTCGAGAAAATGTGAATTTTTCGTTTTTACATTTTTTGCGCTACATCCGTTTGGTGCACCAGAGTTATCCGGTGATAATTGAAAAATCCTTGAGGTCTCGTAGAAATAAACGCAAATTGTAAAAATCGAAGGTATATTTATATTGATACTTAACACATATCCAACAGAATAGGGAATAGTGATAACAGAACAAAAATATGGTTTTCTTATCAAACTCCAAACGCTGTGGCCTAAAAGACAATTTTAAATCCAGACTCTAAATTATTTTTAAAAAATTGATGACTTTTCCAGATTGGATTAAAAACATTCCCTAGTTTGCGAAAATGTGATATTACCAATATTTAAATTATTTTATGAATAAAAAAATGTCTTGGGTCACAGACTTGTGAGTAAAACGTTTGAAATTAGACGAGATGCCGAGCAGGGATATCATTTTAATTATTTATTTTATACTTTAAACAAATGTAGATTTCACATTGGCATAAGGGTCCAATTAAAAATTGTTTTGGGTTCATGATTTGAAATTGTATAACGTCAGAATAATGAAAATTGCGTTATACTAAGGGCAAAAATCTCGTCTTAAAATCTACAAACGTTTCGAAAAAATGAGCTCGATTGGAAATAGAAATGACAAAACCTGAATGACTAAAACTACTTGGAACTGAGACGAAAAATTGGAGAAGGTCCGGATTAAAGAGTAGATTTGTTTCTTTGAATAGGAAATTGTATTATTTTGTTTAATGTTGGTTATTGATTATTCTTTTAAATTTCTGATGAAGCTTTTAAATCTGGATCTTTAATCGACAAATCGTTTCGTATCTGGTTTGTATCTTGTGTTAAGTGACACAGTGTAAACAAAAGAAAACAGTTCACACGACAATAAGGTATCGATTAGTTGAGATGAGGAGATAATGTAAAATACAAATACAAACCAAGTATACACTTATATTTATTATATTACGGAGGTCGTCGTAAGCGATATTAGAGAGAGAGAGAGAGTGAGAGAGAAATGGTGTGTGTGGAAACTGGTCTCTTAAGGGGGCTGTTAGATATGATGTATTTAGGGAAAATAAAAATGGCAGAATGTTGAAAAAGCAGTGCCATAGATTTATTAATGAAAAAAAAATACTAGAGCGTGATCGATCCCAAGATGGTGACTGTTCGTTTTAGTGCATTCGCTAGGCGATGCTTAATCGAAGGGAAGTTCACGAGAAATACCAAAGGTTAATTAGCTCGCTCTAATATTCATTATTTATTATTTTTATTATCATTATTATTATTATTTATTTAAAGTAGCCCCTAGAGACATGGTCATGAAGCTGGCGTTGAAACGAAAATACACCCAGAGAAAAAATAAAACTGCAGACTTTGAAGAGTAAATGATCGGACCTCGTGAACGGAACGGTTACCGTGACCGTAAGTTGATACTGTGACCGTTCCATTCACTGAGGTAACCAAAAAAAAAATGTTGAACCGAAGATTTGCTATTTGAATTACAGTTCTTTTTTATCTGCGTATAATTTTTGACTGTGTAAGAAAACGAACTGTGAATGTTGGAATCGAATTGAGGACACTCTATGAAAGGCTCGGAATTTTTGTACTCGTTTTTGGTGAGAGCTGGGTTCGGAATTTCTTTTGTTTTTTTTAACTGATCAGCCTTATTGTAATGGATACTTGGAGAAAAGGAAAGAAATTCTGAATGTGGTTCTAAGGGGGAAAAAAATGTTTGTAAAGTGAAAATAAGAGGACAATTTGAAATAATGTCCTTGTACAGTTTGTAGAAAATTTTTTGGAAAAGGTGTCGAGAAGAGGATTCGATTCCAATATAATGTGTACCTATGTAATAGACACATTGACGATCAAGACGTGAACAATTGTAAACTATTGTAAACTACAATGTTACTACGTTTTACGAAGAGCTTATTGTAGTCGAGAATTATTAAACACAGTTTAAGTCATAAAAAGGTATTGAGTGTAGCACTAACTTCTTTACACTTTTGCACGAGACGTGTGTTGTACTTAATTAATTATCGATATGTAATTAACGTTTTATTACTTAGCAATTAAACTTAATTTATTTATTATTAAAAAATCGAGTCGATTGTGTTGATGTCCTTGTTGATTGCTTACTTCATTTCTTTTTTGAATCTGCAAATGTGCAATTGACAATGTCCAACGAATTGAGTAACGCGTCAGGAGGCATCCTAGGAATGATGGCATTTTTTGACAGAGCAGAAGGAGTCCAAGGAGAAATGACAATTTAGTGAAGAGTTTTTGAAAGGGGAGTTTGTAATGTGAATTTTCATTTGGAAATATACTCCTCCGGCTCTGTTGGGTGATCACTGTCGACATCGTTCCTCATTTTCGTTACATTCATGTGTGAAATACAAAATATAGGTACCTACTGTTAGGATAGATGTTCCTTTCTGTTTAATAAATTTTTATATAAAACCGACGTCTTCGTTTAATCGTTTAATGCAATTCAAGGCAAAAGCATGTTGAAAGCAATTTTAATCTTGAAAACTTTCTAAGAACTAATCCTCTGAGAAGGTATTATACAGGCTGGCCGCAAAACTTCATTTTCAAAATTCCCTGACTTTTCCCTGATTTTCCCCTGACTAATTTTTCATTTTTCCTGACCATTAATATCTGAAGTCCAAAATTCGAATCTTGCAAGATTTTTAATATAAAATCTTTTATAAATGGAGTAAAACAAATTTAAATTTATAAATTTGCGATTTACTTGAAAAAAAGAGATCAAAAGTGACTAATTTCGAACCCAAAACGTGACTAATGTGCATTCATAATGTGTCCAATTTTTTTTGAATTTAAAAGAATTCGATGAAGTTCATAAGAGTTCCAAGTGAATTTGAAAGAATTCAGGTTAAATTCATAAAACTTCAAAACAGTCTAAGTTGAATTAAAAATAATTCAACTGAACTGGATAAAATGTTTAATTTGTATTGATTTCAGTGAAATTGAACTGAATTTAGAGGAATTGAAGGGAAATGAGAAGAATTCAATGAAATTCATAAAAATTCAAGGCGAATTATAAAAAAATGAAGTGCATTGCAAACAATTCGAAAACATGAAAAAATTAATTGAAATTCAAAGTCAATTTAATTGAGTGGAATTAAGTGGGTTTAGAGGAATGCAAGAAAATTAAAAAAATGGAAGAGAATTAAAAAAAATTCAAGAGAATTCAAAAGAATTCAAAATAATTCAGGATGAATTAAAAAGAAATTCAAATAAAATTGCAAAAAATATTTGAAAATCTGATATTTTAAGTACCCTAAAATATTTGAAATCCTTTCAAATCTTTTGAAATATCTTGAAATCTTTTAAAATTACATGAAACTTTTTAAAGCCCTTGAATATTCCTTGGAATTTTACAAAATACAATGAAATCCTTTGGAATTCCTTCAAATTATAGAAATCTTTTCAAAATTTCTTGAAATCTTTTAAAATGCTCTAAAATATTTCAAATCTCTTGAAATTTCTTGAAATCTTTTGAAATCCTTTAAAATTCTTTAAAATACTTGAAAATTCCTTGAAAATTTTAAAAATACCGTAAACTCCTTTGGAATCCCTTCAAGTGGTTGAAATCTATTTAACAAATTTCGAAATTTTTTTAAATTCCCTAAAATATTTAAAATCCTTTGAAATATTTTGAAATTTCCTGAAATATTTTCAAATCCCTTGAAATTTTTTAAAGCCCTTGAAAAGTCCTTTGAAGTAAAAAAAACATAAAACCTTTCAAAACCTTTGAAATCCCTTGAAGCTTTTTAAATCTTTTGAAAATTTCTTGGAATTTTCATAAACACCCAAAAAAACCTATTAAAAATATCATAAGAAAATTCAAATCCTTTCAAATTTTTCGAAATCCCTGCAAATTTGTAAAGCACTCAAATATTTCTTTGAAGTCATAAGAATACCCAAAAATCTTTTTAATTCTTTCGAATCCCTTCAAAGTATTGAAACCAAATGTAAATTTTTTGCGATCTTTTAAAATATTTCAAAATATTTGAAAATAACTTAAAATATTCGAAAATCTTTAAAACCTTACGAAATCTCTTCATTTTTGTGAATAATTTTTTTGAAATCCACTAAAATATTATAAAATCCTGTGAAATTGCATGAAATCAGATATTTCCTAAAATCCTGAAAAATGTATTAAAATACCTTGAGAGCTTTTAAAACCCCTTAACATCATTCAAATCCTTGGAAATTTTTTAATCTTTTAAAATTCCGTAACCATGCATTCCCTTGAATTTGGAAAATTCCTTTGAATTACTGAAATCAATTAAAAATTCCTTGGAATCTTTTAAATTTTCTTAAAATATTTCTAATCCTTTGAAATCTTTTTAAATCCTTGAAAATTTTTTGGTAGTTTTGAAAATATCCTAAAATCATTTGGAACCTCTTATAATTATTGTCATGAATTAAAAGTAATTTGGAAATTTTTTAAATAGTCTAAAATATTTTTAAAGTTTTACAATTTTGCGAAATCCCTTGAAACTTTTTAAAGCTCCTGGGAATTCCTTGGAATTTTTAAAAATACTATAAAATCTTTAAAATCCTTTGGAATCCTTTCAAATTATTGAATCCTATTAAACATTCCTTGGAATCTTTCAAAGTAACCTAGAATATTTCAAATCTTTTGAAATCCCTTTAAACTTTTTACAGCTCTTGAAAATTCCTAGGCATTTTTTCAAATACTATAAAATCGTTAAAGTTCTTTAAAATCCGTTCAAATTATTTAAATATTTTTAAATACATTTAAAATTATTTCTTGCAGAAAAGTGACTAAACTGATCTGTTCATTTAATAAAGTGGCTATGATGACTTTATTTTAACAAAATGACTAAAACTCTTAGTATTCTCTTCTCTGATTATTCCCTGACTTTTACCATTTTTTTTCCAAATCTATGACTATCCCTGACTTTTCCCTGATTTCCGGGTTTTCTCTGACCTGTGGCCACCCTGAATTATACAAGCAATCAAATTTTAAAAAGGACAGATGAAAAGATATTTTTAATTATTTTATTCAATATAAAAATATATTTACAATAAGTGATGAAGTTTTAGTTCTTTATAGGAAACTTGAAAGGAAATTAGAAATATTGTTGATATAATTATTTATAATGAAGTCTTTAAATGCATAACCATAATTCTGAATGTGTTTATACAGAAAAAGCAGAAATTCCAGTTATGGCTCTTCCAAGGATAAGAGCATGAATATCGCTTGTTCCTGAAAATAATTAGAGACAATTAGTTTTTTAAACATTTTTCCAAAAATAAGGAATTGTAATATACTCTCGATAATATTCCCTAGCGGACTTTGTAAAGGTAACGGTTACGCATTTGCGCTCACTGGGCACGCTAGGACATATTTTTATCCTTTTTCACGACATTGAAGTGTGCCACTGATATGGATTTAAAAGTTTTGTAATTAATTACAAACTAAAATTCATATGAAAAAACTAAAAAAAAATTTGATTCGTCTCCCAACTATCTAGGTGCGCATTTATTATTTGTTGTTCAAACATTTTTTTAAACAATTACATTATTTTTCATATGTCTACCATTTTTATAAACAAACTAAGCGTCCGATCGGAAAACGAGCTTGCGTGTTTCTCCGAAATATCTAGATGAGCTTGTTTTATTATTTTTTTAAACCATTTTTTTAACAAGTAGCGCATTTATTAATAAGCTTCCATTTTCGTCCCTGTAGATATGGATTTGAAACTTTCGTAATTAATTAAAAACAAACTAAGAGTCATATCAAAAAGCGCATCTAGTTATTTGGAAGACGAATCTAAAGGTGTTATTAGTTTTTTGAATTGACTCTTAGTTTGTTTTTAATTAATTAAAAACGTTTCTAATCCATATCTACAGGGACGCGAATGTACGCTTATTAACAAATGCGCTAATTGTTTAAAAAATGGGTTTAAAAAAAGCGCATCCAGATATATCTGAGACGAATGCAATGGTGTTGTTGGTTTTCCAATCAGACGGTTTGTTTGTATATAACAATTCCAGAACTATAAAAATAATTTAATTGTTTAACAAATTCTTTAAACGAAAAAAATGCGCACCTAGATATTTAGGAAAGGTGTTTCTGGTTTTTTTATACTTGATAAGTTCAATGCCGACCTTTTTCACATAGAACTCAACACTCTTTTTCCACATTTATGTGTATTTATTTGAATTTATTCATCTGTTAAAAAATTACAAATTAAAGGCTGTGTGCGGCAACCTGACGCACAATATTAAACGTCAGGTTGCCGCACACAGTTTTTAATTTGTAATTTTTTAACACGTGAATAAATACATAAATATGAATGTGTAAAATGATAAAAAGAGTGTTAAGTACTATGTGAAATTATAAATAAATATAAGAAAGGATGAAAATATGCACTAGCGGGCCCAGTAAACGGAACGGTCACTATGTGGTCAGTAGGGTTGTTCATTTTTTTGTTTGAATTTTCATGCATATCACCCCCCGATTTGTTCGAATCCTCTAAAAAGTAAATCCGTTTTTTTAAAACGATATTTAGAGGTTCCACAAGCCCCATGAAGTTTAAAACGTATTTCCCATAAGAAAAAAAGACGTTTCTGTAAATTTTATTCAGAATTGTTAATATCAGGTCAATATAATTAAAAGTCAAAATTTCTCTTTACTATTAACTATAAAATACAAATGAATGATTATTTTTTAAATATAATCCCCATAAGTCTGTTTTATAGGATCCAGAAAACCCCCTTAAGTGAAAAATTGGGTTTTGCAAGTTTTTGGCCCTAATCATGAGTTTCTTGCAATTTTTTAAATAGAAATGATTTCTAATCTTTTTTAGCAATTTTCTATTAGAATAGAGTTAGAAAGTCGCGGTTTTTTGGAATCTTTCCTATTTATTTTCAACTTCTCAGCTAGATCGCGGAAATAGTCAATTATATTTAACAGAAATAATTGTTTCAACAATTTCTTATTAATTATGATATTCTCTCAGAATGATGCTAAAAAGTTGCAGTTTTTTCTCAAATATTCCAGTTTCGGTTCACTTTTCAATTTGAGTGAGATAATAATTCAAGCTAGGAAACATAATTGTTTAAACAATTTATCATGGTTTATAACTATCTTCTCTTAGTGAAAGCTAGAAAGTTAAAGGTTTTTTTTCCTGAAATTTCCAGCTTTTCATTGACTTTTTAGGTAGGAAGAAATAATAAATATTAATTTAAACAAAAAAGGCCCTCAGTAAATACTTCAAGGAAAATCTACATTTGATATGATATATATAGAAAATTTAAAGAATATTTCAAATATCTGTTTTATGTCAGAAAAATGTATTTGCAAACAAAAGAGAGATTGTTTAAAAAATGATTATCTCTATTGCTTATTTATTTTTTGTTTACAAATAAAACCCAAAGCAAAATAAAAAATTTCATAAAAAACCCCCACTTTTTAATAATTATATAAGAGAAGATAGTTATAAACAATTATGTTTGTTAGCTTGCATTAATTATTACCTCACTAGGAGAAAAGTTGGAAAAGAGTGGAAAATTTCAGAAAAAATCGCAACTATCTAGCATTGCTATAGGAGAATATAGTGATAAACAAGAATAATTTGTGTAAGCATTATGTTTGTTCAATTGAATTAATTGTTACCTCGCTCTGAGTGAAAAATGGACAAAAAATGTAATATTTCTGAAAAAACCGCATCTTTCTAGCATTATTCAAAGATAATATTATTTCAAATAATGATAAATTATTTAAACAATTATCTTTTTAATTTGAATTCATTATTACCTCACTCTAAGTGAAAAGTTGACAAAAGTGGACAATTTCAGAAAAAACGCAACCATCTGGCTTTACTATGGGAGAAGATAGTTCTAAGTAATCATAATTTGTTTAAACAATTTTTTTTTGTTGAATTGCTTTAGTATTCTAATCGCTCGTAATGAAAAGATTACAAAAAGTTGAATATTTTAGAAATAACAGCAACTTTCGAGCATTATTTAAAAAGAATATTATTAGAAATGAAAATTAATTGTTTAAACAATTACTTTGTTAACTTAAATTAATTATTACCTAAATCTAAGTAAAAAGTTGACCAAAAGTGGAAAATTTCAGAAAAAACCGCAACTTTCTATCATTATTCCGAGAGAATATTATTAAAAATATTAATAAATTGTTTAAAAAAATATGTTTATTATCTTGAATGAATGATTACCTTCTTCTAATTAAAAAGTGCACAAGAAGTAGAACATTTTAGAAAAAACTGCAACTTTCTAGCTTTATTCTCAGATATTATTATAAATAATATTAAATTGTTAAACAACTATTTCTGTTAAATTTAATTGATTATTGCCTCACTGTACTAAAAACTTAAAAATAAGTTGAAAATTTCGGAAAACCCACAACTTTCAAACTCAATTTTAAGAGAAAATTGATCAAAACAATAATGAATTGTTTAAACAATTTATGTAAACATCTAATTATCAGTATACAGTAGTATTTTATGTATTAGAAACAATTTGTGTTAAAATAATCTCAAAAAAGCATAATTAACGCCATAAACTCGCAAAACCTAATTTTTCACTTATGGGGTTTTTTTGAGACCCTATAAAAAAGACTTATGTGTGTTATAAATTAGTAATTATTAATTTGTGATATATAGCTAATTTTGAAGAGAAATGTTGAGTTTCAACTTAATTCATAAAATATTGACGATTCTGAATAAAATTTACAAAAACGTCTTTTTTTCTTATGGGAAACACGTTTTAAATTTATCTAGCTTATTTTATTATTTTTATTACTTTATTAACTTATTCGATATTTTAGAATTACCTTCGTATGTGTTTACAGTTTCCAAATTCATTACATGCCTTATAATGTGGTACTCATCTGATATGCCATTTCCACCTAACATGTCTCTGGCTTTTCTTGCAATTTCGAGTGCTTTTCCAGCAGAATTCCTTTTGATCATGGAAATCATCTCTGGGGTCGCCCTAAAAATTAATACGAATTTGAAAGATATAAATTCCATAATAGTTTTTAAAAAACTATTTCAAAATAATTTTCGATACAAAATAAAAATTCCGAATAACTGTTTATTTTTTAGGTTTTTTGGTTATTTGTTTTTTCCGTTATATAAATATAATTTTCCTAATATTCTAGAGCAAATTCAAGAAGATTTTTAAAATTTCTGATATTTCCAATTAAAAGGTCAACAAAACAATTAATCATCAACCGAATAGTTGAATTTTCAAACAGTAAAGATGAATTCTCAATAAAAAATGTAGTAGTTGATATATAAATGAAAAAACAAAAATTTAATAAAAAACAGTTGAAGTGATTTTAAAAAGTTAAATTCTTAACAAAATAGTTGAATCCTTAACAAAAAAAATAATTTTTATTTAGTTGTATTTTTAACCTAAAAAGATCAAATATTATCCAAAAGAGACGAACTTTCCACAAAACAGTTTTATTTTATAACCGAAAGTATGAATTTTCAACAAAAAATTGATTTTCAATCGAGTAGTTGAATTTGCAACCAAATACATGATGTAATTTTATTTTTAACCAATTAGTTGAACTTTCAAACCAAAAATATGAATTCTCAATAAAAAATATAATAGTTGATATATCAATAAAAATATTATTTCCAATAAAAAACAGTTGAAAATAATCAAAAAAGACAAAGTTACAACAAAATATTCGAATCTTTAGCCG
>CAKNWT010209073.1:10982-21076 GCA_932066315.1 Andricus coriarius
CTAAAGACTACTTTAGATCGGAAGGTTTTTTTATCAAAGAAGATTAATTTTCTGTATAAAGACGAGTTTTCAACAAAATGAATTTTCAATAAAAAAGATAAATTCTTAACGAACATATAATAGTTAATACTAAAACTAAAAAATATGTTTATTTTAAACCAAACACTTGCATTTAAATAAAAAAAAGATGAAATTTCTACCAAGTGAGATAATTTTTTTAATTTTCTACACAAAAAGGACAAATTTTCAACTATAATTATAAATTTTCAACCAAAAAAATGACTTATTGACAGAATATTTCAACTGTTAACCAAATGGTCGAATTTTCAAACAAAAAATGTAATAGTTGATATTGCAATTTAAAAATATTTTTACTTTAAATCAAAACAATTGAATTCATCCAAAAAAGACCAATTTTGAACAAAATAGTTCAATCCTCAACCAAAAAAGATTAATTTGAAATCAGTTGATTACCAAGAAGAAAAATTTTCTGTCAAAAAAGACGAGTTTTCAAAAAAATAGTTACATTTTCAACCAAAGAGATGCATTTTGTACTAAAATGATGAAGAATTTTGAACAAAGTTGTATAATATTGAACCAAGTAGTTGAATTTTCAACCAGAAAAGATGAGCTATCAAGGAGTGTAAGTCAAAAAGCGTTGAATTCATAAAAAAAATTCTTAACAAAATAGTTGAATCCTCAACGAAATAAATGTTATTTTAAACCAAACAACTGCAATTTTAACCAAAAAATAATTTGAAATTTCTATCCAATAAGATGAGTTTCCAAACCAAAAAGGAAAAAACCATTTTTAATACAAAATTTCGAATAACTATTTATATTTTAACTTTCTTTGGTTATTTGGTTTAAGGTAATATAAATATAATTTTGTTAAGTTTTTCGAGAAAATTCGAGAAGATTTTTGAAAATTTCAGATATGTCGAAAAGGTATCTAAAAAATTTCAAAGAAATTTTTTATATTTTAGAGGATTTTACCAAATTTTTGCACAAATTTGAATCAGTTTAAAAGATATTTAGTACTTTTTGACGCATAGAAAAATAAGATATTTAATAAATTGTCGGAAATCGTTCAAATTTTAAATTATTTTAGAATTTTTTAAAAAGGAGTTTAATTTTAATCGAATTATTTGATTTTCCAGCCAAAATATACATCAGTTTTCAAGCAAGAATGAAATAGTTACATGTTTATATGAAAAAATTAATTATTAATAAAAAAAGGATTTTCGACAAAATAGTTAACGAGATGAATTCCGAACCAAAAATATAATAGTAGACTTTTTAAACCAAATTAATTGAATTTTCTTAATGGGTTCGATTAATTCATATCCCACTTAAGCTCTGATACGAAATATTTTATTTTATTTTAAAAATTTCAATTTTCAACTCCAAAGAACGGAAGGAAAATATTTTCCGATCGAACGTAGGTTTTACAATTGAAAATTTGATATGGATAGGCAACATTTTCTTGGTATTAAAATTCCGTTAGAAAACAATTTTAAAAAAAAGCGGCCTATTGAAAATGCTTGACGCTCAACGTGTACTATTTATAAACAATTTGAAATTTAAACCTTCTTTCGAAATTTTAAATTATAACCGTTAAAAAATAAACTTTTGTACCTAAAAAGCCTTCAGAAATGAAACCCTTTAAAAATTTCAAAAATAATTTAAATTCAAAAGTTTAATAATTCGACAAATTACAATTTGAAAAACTGATAATTTCCAAGTCATGTGGTTCGTATATTGTATTGAGTTTATTTCTTAAATATCAAAAGAGAGTATTAGGCCAGCTATCTTTCTCTAGCAAGCACCTCTGGGGAAGAGCTTCACAAAGTCATTGTGTTAAGTTCTCCACCCGAGCCCATTAGTATCCCATGTCTTCCGTTCCAGACATTTAACAAATAAATATTATTATTTATTGTTTTTAGTATTAGAATTAGTATTATTTGACAAATAAATAATTTAAGAAGAGCTCACTTGTTTTCATCCTTCAGTCTTCCAACTCTCAAGCAAGCTTGAAGACCGATCGCAATTTGTGTCATCATGTCTGCCAATTTCTTTTGCACAAGTTGGTTGGCTGCTAGGGGCCTGTTAAATTGGTTCCTGTCCAACACATACCTTCTGGACAATTTTAAACACGCTTCAGCGGCACCAAGTGCACCCCATGCAATTCCATATCGGGCATTATTGAGACATCCAAAAGGTCCCTGTAAATAAATTCTTCCATTATTCAATTAAAAAATCAGGGTTGCTACAGGTCAGGGAATTGTAAAAAATCAGGGAAAGTCAGGAAATTTAAAAATGGTCAGGGAAAGTCAGGCAATGTCAGGGGAAACCTGACAGAGTGAGGCAATATTCCATAAACTAAAGTTGCAGTTGATTTAATTATTTTGTTGAAAACTCCACAATTTTTTAAAAAATTCATCTATTTTTGTAGAGAATGCATCTTTGTTGGTCGCAAATTTAAATTTTTTAGTTGAAAATTTTACTGGCTTTTAAAAAAGTCATCTTTTTGGCTTGAAAATTAAAATATTTAGTTAAAAATTCAATTATTTTGTTTAAAATTTTTCTCTTTTGATTGAAAGTTCTACTATTTCTTTGAAAACTTTATTATTTTTTAGAAAATCCAACTCATATTTTGTTGTTGTTTTTGATAGAAAAAATTGTTCTTTTGGATTGAAAATTCATTTTTTATGGTAGAAAAGTCATCTTTTTTGGCTGAAAATGTGATTCTTTGTTGGAAACTAACTTGTTTGTTGAAAATTTGTCTTTTTTGTATTGTTTGTTTAAACTCGTCTGTTTTTCATTTAAAATAAAAATCATTTTTACTTGAAATATTAACTCTCACATTTTTCGTTAAAATAATCTTTCTGGTTGAAAAAAAAATTTTTGGTTAAAAATTGAACTAGTTTGTTAGAAAATTACTTTTTTTAGCTGAAAATTTATTTTTTGAGTTAAAATTTAAAATTTTATATTTTTGGTAGAAGAATCATCTGTTGACGTTAAAAATGCATGTATTTTGTTAAAAACATTTTATTTTTGGAAGGAGATTTATCTTTTGGGTTGAAGATTTAACCATTTGGTTAAAAATTAATTTTTTATATGAAGGTTCATCATTTTAGTTAAAAATTTATTCATTTCGTTGATGATTCATCATTTTAGTTAATAAACATTTTTTGATATTCGAAATTTAACTATTTTGTTAAAAGATGTTGTTGTTTTTTTGTTCAAAATTATGTTTTTAAACTGAAAAGTGAACTATTCCATGTTCAGCATTAAGATATTTGTATGAAATTATTTTTGTTACTGCAAATTTAATTATTCTATTTTAAGTTAAAAATGTATCTGTTTTAGGTAAAACTTCAAATATTTTGTTGAAAATACGTCTTTTTTAGTATAAAAGATCCTTTTTGGTAAAAATTAATTTCTTTGGTTGAAAAACTAACTATTTTGTTCAAAATTCATTTTTCTTTTTTGTTGCAAATTTATTTTTCTAAATGAAAATTTAACTATTCTATTTTTCGTTGAAACTTTACCTCTTTTAGTTGCATATTTGTGTATTTTATTCAAAATTTGTCTTTTTGGAATGAAATTAATCTTTTGGATAGAAAATTCAACTATGTGGTTAAAGATTCTTTCTTTTGGCTGAAGGTTCATCATTTTAGTTAAAAGTCCATTGCTTTAAATGAAAATTTAATTATTACGTTGAAATTTTATTTAATTTGATTAAAAATTCATTTTTACTGAAAATGTAACTGTTCTATTTTGGGTAAAAAATTCATTTCTTTGGTTGAATATTCATTTCAGTTTTGAAAATTTATTTTTCTGACTGAAAATGTAACTATTCTATTTTTAGTTGAAAAATTGTCTTATTTGGTAGAAAATTTATCTTTTTGTCGAAAATTCAACTGTTTGGTTTAAAGTTTGTTTTTTTGTTGTTGTTAAATATTCGTTTTTTTAGTTCAACCTTAATTTTTTAAACTAAAAATGTAACTATTGCATTTTTGCTTGAAAATTTATCTCTTTTATTTGAAAATTCATTTATTTTGTTGAAAATTTGTATCTTTTGGTTTAATTTAACTGTAGATGATAGAAATAAAAATATTTTTGGTCATCACTTTGTTTAAAAAATTAACTATTTTGTTGAAAATTCCTTTTCTTCTTGGTTGTAAATTAATTGTTTATACTGTAAAATTAATTCTTCCATTTTTGGTTCAAAATTTATCTTTTTTTAGTTGAAAACTTGAATATTCAGTTGAAAATTAATGTCTTTTATGTATGCCTGACGTAATTTAACATTATTAATAAATTAACATTATTGACCTCCTAGGTTTAGGGTTTGGTTTTACACTTTAAAAAATCAGAACTGTCGATGAAAATTAAAAATTGGTTAGAGAAAACTCAGGGAATTTCGAAATAGAGATCTTGTAGCAACCCTGAAAATGTTATAACCAAAAGTTAATTTTGAAAATTAGCTTTAAATATTGATTCTCCAACAGAAATTTGATGCTGGGCCAGCTTTGATACAACATTTTTTGTACAACAAAAATTTTTGTTTGTAGTAAAGAAAATTAATTTTTATATTGAACTTCCTCTTTAAAAAATAATCTGAGAAAGGAACTGAAACCATGAATGTTAGATATTTGAAAAATTGTATTGTTTAAGGAAGGTACAATGAATTAATAATTCAAAAAAAAAAATAATTTTAATCACCTTCAGACCTTTTACATAAGGCAACATATTTTCTGCCGGCACCATAACGTCGTCCATCAAAATCATTCCAGTCATCGAAGCTCTCATTGAGAATTTTCCATCAAGCTTTGGAGTGGACACTAGACCTTCATTTCCTTCTCTTTCAACAATGAACCCTCTAATTTCACCGCAGTCGGATTTCGCCCAAATAATCATTATATCCGCTATAGGTGAGTTAGTGATCCTGAAATCATGTGAAAATTCAAATAAAAAAAATTATTTCACAAATTACCTGAAAAACTTGAAATTCTATCTCAAAAAATAGATGCAACGAAATTTTCGAAAATATCGCGCTCAATGCTGATGAATACCTGATTGTTGCATACTTCGTGAATATGACTTTGAGTGGCTGTTTTCTGTTTTTTCTTTCAAATTTCCGACGATTTCGTAAATCGCAATTTTTGAATGAGGAATTTTAATTTTAAAAAATTGTTTTTATCAGAGAGCATTTTTTAAATATTGTAAATTATTCTTTAATAATGAAGAAACGACTCGGGTTTTAACTGTTTTTCCAAATTTTTTAAAAACGACAAAAGGATATTTATCATAGTACAGTAAAATTAGAATTTCTGCTGGAAAAAATCAGAGGCACGAAAATCTTTGTCTTAAAATGTTTGTTTGGATATGCTCTTAAGGCCCTGCAAATTTCGAGGCTGATTTCTTAAATAATTGGTTTTTATTAACGAAAAACGTGCAATCGCAACATTTTTCAACACGTTTGCTTGGTTTCTTACTTTCGATTAAGAGATAGGTAAAAAGTGTATGGAGCTTTATTTTTAGAATATAAAATAAGCTTTAAAATGAGCCCTTAGCGAATATCCTAGCACGAATAGTTTACTAGATATGAGTTGGTTAACTAACATTGTGCATTTTTTTAAACATTCATATTTTGTTAAAAAAAAGTCCCTTGAGTTCAATTTCGCTGAAATTTCTAACAGATTAAGCATCTTCAGATAAAATTATGTTTAAGATGTCTAAAAAATCATTTGCATTGTTTATAACAACTCGTTATAAACAATCATTTTCTTTCCATACTTATAGCTGTCAGAAAAAATCTAAAAAAATTGCATAACCATTAAGGTAGGTGGATTTTAATAATAATTACTTATTTACATCCTACTTGCAATATATTCGTTATGAACAAATATTATTAAATGCAAATTGCATAAACAATTTCACAGAACTTCATTGGCACCTGTAAGTATGGAAAACATTTTTTTTATAACGATTTGTTATAAACAGTGTGAAAAATTTTGATGGCAAAATTAAACTCAACCGATTGTTTTTACAAATATAAATGTTTAAAACCATTTTTGGATTCTGATTTTTAATAAAATATTTTTTAATACATTAAACTATCCAATTTGCAAATCCAATAGCGAAAACCCCACTGCGATTTTTTTTTGCAATAATGAAAATTCATCAGCTTTGTCTTCCCTGAAAATGGCACAATGTTGATAAGAGAATATTTAAACTGTTCAAAACATTCCAAAAGGTTTCGAAAATTGTCAAAAAAGAATCTGAAAGACTTGAAGGCAATTTTTTTTTTAACTTTGCAGCATTTTTCCAAAATTTAAAAAAATTAATTTTTATAGAATAATTTAAAAATTGTAAAACATTACGAAATATCTCTAAAATCATCAAAAACGAATCCGGAACATTTCAAGAAAATTTTAGGAATAATTCGAGTCAGTTTAAAGTTATTCAGTTATTTTCGGAATTTTGAGGAGATTAAAAATATTTTAAAATTTTTAATATTTCTGAGCATTTACAGAATATTCTTAACTTTTTTTCTATAGTTATTCGAAATTTTTATTTTGGTTTAAAAATTATTTTTCCTTCAAATTATAATTTGCCTGAAAGTAATAATTACTCAAAAGAATAATTATTTAATTTCTAGTTAGAATTAAATTATCCAAATATAAGATTTTTTTTAATTCTCAATACTAACCATGTTTTACTGCCACTTAATTTATAATATTTTGTGCTCGAATCAAGCCTGGCTCTCGTTTCCATGGATCCTGGATCGCTCCCATGATTTGGTTCAGTTAATCCAAAACAACCAATCATATCACCAGAGACTGTAATTATTACCAGATAAAAAAAAATAAAAAATGATTTGGTAGACAAAAAATCAATAATTAAACAATTTTTTAAATATTAAGTTAAGAAAAATATGAAACTATAATTAATAATTAATAATTTTTAATTGAGAGTGTTTAAATTTTTTTTTAAATATGCTATACGATTTTTAATTGAAAACGATCAAAATGGAATAATTATTGTATTCTGCATTCAAGAATCAAGAAACTCCATGATTTGAGTTAAAATTTCAAAAATAAGATGATTTCAAAACGTTAAAAATGGAGTATTTTCAAATTAGAATTTTAAGATTTTCAATTAAAAGCGATTACAATTTGAAATTGAAAACTAAATTGAATGTTTAAAAGTCAAGGCTTCTGAAATTCTACAATTTTAAACTGTTATAACATAAAGAATGACAACTTAACAATAAATTTGATGAGAAATATTTGTCTTCGGTCAAAAAATAAATACCTTTAAAATTGAATTATTACAAAAAAAAACGGTAAAAATAAAAAGTAATTTAATATAGGAAAAATGATAACATTTCTACTGTGGAACAACCGAACGTTGAAAATTAAAGGAATCCAAATATCCTTCAAAACTGAAAAAATTGTAGTCATCAAGAATTGTGAGATTAAAACTTTTTTATACTTAAACCCTTTTAAATTTCAACTATTTTGAGTAAAAAATCGCTTAAAGGTTAGAAATTTTGAAATTTTCAATTATGCTCTATGCAATTCAACCATGTAAAAATTAAAACTTATTAAAGCGAAAAATGGAAAATTTAGCGTTCAGCATGAAAGATCAGATCTCTAAAATTGTATAAATGCAAAATTAAAGAAATGATTGAATTACTGAAGTGTCAATTTTAGATTTTTAATTTTCATTTAGAAATATTATTCATTCTTGAAATTTTCCAGTTAAATATTTTTCAATTTTAAATGATTAATTTTTGAAAATCTTTAAATAAAAATCGAATAATTTTAAGATATTTCTCCGAAAATAAGAACGTTTTTCCCCCAAAGGGTAAAAAAACGGTTATTTCGGTCTTGCCAAAGGCCTGACCATTGAGATCACCCTTCCCCCTCCCTTGCGATTGGGACGTGTGTTACTCTCTCTCTTTCACCCTTACAAACCAGACTTTCCTCTCTATCATCCCTACCTCTCCTTAACCCCCATCTTTAGGTCACTCTCCCACGGTGGCGGCTAGTCCCGCGCTTTGAGCGAGCCTCAGTGTATTAAGCCGGCAAGGATTTAAACTGGTCAGGCCTTTGGCAAGACCGAAATAACCGTTTTTTTACCCTTTGGGGGAAAAACGTTCTTATTTCTGGTCTGTGCCTTCGGCCTGACCATTGAGAAGTGTTTGTACTCTGCCGGCACTGTGGGATAAGTGCACTGTGACATTGAGAATTAAAAACTGTAGAGCGCATAATTTTCTTATCAGGCAGAATGATAACAAAAGTAACGGAATAAGAAATTTATTTTCAAAATTTGTTATCATAATGAAATATATATTCATATAAAGGGGAATATCTTAAATAAATAACGTTTGCTACTTTTTAACAAGAGGAAAATAATTGGAGAAACTTAATCACCACAGCCATTTTGGCAGAAGAAAGATAAACTAAAGTGGCTTGAATGTTTGATCTAATATATCTGACCGATAATTTGGTTTCTGAATGTCTTTGAAATAATGTTTGAAGACGGTATCAGTTGATTTCCAATTTCGTTCCTGTAATATTTCGTCTATTGGAAGACCAGACTTGACACGAGATGATGCCACTGCTGATCGAATGCTGCCCGCAGATGTGTCGATACCTGCCTCATCTAAAGCAGGCCGGATCCAGCCTGCAATCACAGTACGAGAAGCTGCAGCCACACTTCCTCTCGTAGTGATGAACAGACTATCCAATCCTGTTCTTGCACACCTTCGAGACCTAGTGATCTTGATTAAGAGCCGTAGCCACCAAGTTGGATCCATTTTTTGGTCTCTATTTCTTGAGAGCCCCCAACCGGACTGCCTATGTGAGACACTGTCAGTTTTCGAGCCGAAAATGGGCCAAAGAACTATTGAATCTCCCTTGTCTTGGAAATTTTCCGAATCAATTCGCAAAAGTGTAAGGTCATGGACTCTTCTACCCGAAGCTAACAGCAGTAATAAAGCTACGTGCCTTGAAACTTGAAAAAGGCTTTCAACGTCCACAGATTTTTGTTTCATCCACTCAATTAATACATTCACATCCCAAATCTTTGTTTTTGCTTGAGGTGGATGAGATGAATTTATGGCCTTTAGCATATGCCTTACTGTAGGATGTGAACTAATCTCTTCTCCCCTCGCTGGATTTGCGAACGTTGCAACAACCGACTTATAAACCAAAATTGTGTTGTAGGCCAATTTTTTCTCCCTGTGTAAGTAGCCCAAATACTGTGCTACTTTCTGCGGAGATGGGTTATTCAATGAGACACCTTGTGACGTGGACCATGCTACCCAAGAGTTCCAAGGTGCAGCGTACGTTTTCTGCGTTGATTCTCGCCAAGATGATTCCAACAAAGCTACATCCTCTTCGTGCCATCCTTCTGTATGGGTAAACCACCCCGTACCTTCCAGGCCTCCAAATGTAGGTCTAGAACTCTCGGAGGGGGGCAATTTGTTTGAAGGTCCACAAGATTCCGATGAAGGTTGCGAATGCTCCATGGGGGCATAATGATCGACGTTTGAGGTCCGCTCTCCAGAATACTTTTTCCCATTTTGGGAGAATCAAGATGTATACTCCTCGAGCTAGATTGAGATGTTGAAGCACTCTCGGTAGTAGGGATGGAGGAGGGAATATTCAAGCCAATTTGTACTCCCAGGTCCGACTGAAAGCGTTCACGAATGCTGAAGTCTGGTCCGTGGTTTGAGATGCATAGGTCGGCACTACTGCTGAGTGAGCAGTCGCCATTAAATCTATCTGTGGGGCTCCCCACTTCTCGAAAATTCGGTCCGTCACCTCCTTCGACAAATGCCAGTCGGGTAGCGAATTTCCTCTCGACAATCGGTCGGCCACAACATTGTAAATTCCCGGAATGAAATGAGCTTCTATCTGGAGATCTAGGCGCGACATCAGCATCAACAACTTTCTTGCTAATTGTAAAAGGGGTAGGGACTTCGTTCCCCCTTGACGTCGAATGTAAGCCAAGACCGTCTTGTTGTCTGACTGAAGACACAAGCTTTTTCCTTGTAACGAGCGGGCGTTTTT
>CAKNWT010209081.1:2991-17030 GCA_932066315.1 Andricus coriarius
GGGGGGGGGGGGGTACGTGGTCAAAATATCCCAATCTTACTAAGATTTTATAAACTTGGAAAATAAAACGCGATGTTAATAACAATAAGTACTTGGTTTTACAAACATAGAACTTTATAAATTCTTTAGGACCCAAAACTTTGCGTAGTTCGACACTTTATTTAAAAAAAAAAGTTCCAGTTTTCTAACCTAATATTTTAAAAGTAATAAAACTGATCGTCAATGTTTACTTAAATTATTATTCTTTAGTCTACATAAATGATCAAAGTTCCTATTTATATATAACAGGCTTCACAGTCATGCTTTTTTGTTGAAAATTCAACAATTTTATTGAAATTTTTTCTTTTTTGGCTTGAAAATTAATCTTTTTTCTAGATATTATATAATTTTTTATTAAAAATGCAACAGTCTGGTTAAAACTTAATCTGTTTTGGTTGAAATAGTATATTGTGTTTTACGTAGCGGGCCTAAAGTTTCATGTAGCGGGCGTAAAGTTTCATGTCGGTCCGGCGGTGGAGTGCGCATGTGCTATTTTCACTGCGCTGGAAGCGGCCACATTACGCTTGCTTCACATGCATACAATAGCGCCTTTTTAAGGGGGGTCGGACAAAAATTAATTTTGTTGTTGAAAATCCCTATTTTTAGTTCAAAATTCAACTGTTCTGTAGAAAATACGTATTTACGGCTCGAAATTTTAACAATTTGGCAGAAACTCAACTACTTGATCGAAAGTTATTTTTTTAGTTGAAGATTCATCATTTTAGTAAAAAAATTCATTTATTTGGTTGAAAATTGAACTATTCTGTTGATAATTTGCGTTTTCATGGTTAAAAGTTAATTTTCTTAACCGAAAATTTAACCATTTCATTTTTGGCTGAAACTTGATTTTTTATGTTTGAAATTTCAATTATTTACACACACAAAATATTGTATTGATTTAAATTTTGTGTTGAAAATTCAAATGTTTTGTAGAAAGTTCGTCTTTTTGGCTGGAAAATTAAACTATTTGGTACACAATTAAACTGTTTTGTAGAAAATTCCTTTTTAAAATTGAAAATTAATTTTTCTCATTAAAATTTAACTACTACATTTTTGGTTAAAAAATGATCTTTTTTTAGTTTAACTGTTTGACTATTTGGTAGAAAATTTATGAAATTGGTTGAAAATTCAATTATTTGTTTAAAAATTTATGTATTTTGTTGAAAATTCTTCTTCTTGGCGAAAAATTAATCTTCTTGGTTGGCTCCAAAGCTTAACATTTTGTATGAGATTTTCTTTCTTCATTGGCTGAAAAATCTTGCCTAATTGAAAATTCAACTCCTGTTAAAAATTCGTCTCAGTGAATTAAAATTTTATCACTTTTGGTAGAAATTTAATCTTTTTTAGTTACAAATACAACTGCTTGGTAACAAAAAATCTTTTTTAGTTGCAGATTCAACTATTTTATTGAAAATTTGTATTATTTGTTCAATTTAACTGTTTTTAATTTAATAGGAATATTTTTTCTTGGTTAAAATATCAATTATTACATTTTTTGTTGAAAATTTGTCTTTCTTTTGGTTGAAATTTCAACTAGTTTGTTAATTCATAAGAAAGATTCAAATTGCCCCCCCCCCCTCCGGGGCCATCCAAATGTTCTTGGGTTGTTCATGGATGACCCCAAAATAAATTATTGGAAAAAATTTAGTCGGTAAAAATTACGTAAGAATGGGTACGGGTCCCAATCCACCTATCAAGACTTACGGACCCTCACAAAGAGGGGTATGCGGTTCCAAATTTCACAAAAAGTATTTACGTAAATTACGCACGGCCTCTTGGGTAGACTTAGAGAGGTTGTGTGGACACTTCGGTTCGGTGGGATGCTAGAGAGGTTGAGTGGGCAGGTAGCTTCGGTGGGTATTTAGAGAGGTTGAGCGGGCAGTTGGGTTCGGTGGGCAATTATTTTTGTACAATGGGCTGTCAGAGTGGTAGGGCGGGCATTTAGATTGGGTTGGAAGCTAGATTGGATGGGAAATTAGGAAGGTAGACCAAGCACTTAGTTGCGTGGGTAGTTATAGAGGTTGATCGGACAATTCGAGAGTTTGGGCGAGCAATTTGAGAGGTTTGGCGGGCAGTTAAGGAGGTTGTGCCGTCACTTGAGTTCGTTGCGCACTTAAGGAGGTTGAGCAAGGAGTTAGGCTCGGTAGGCAATTAGTGAGGTAGGACAGCATTTAGATTGGATAGGAAATTAGGAAGGTGAGGTAAGCAGTTTGGTTGCCCGAGCAGTTACAGAGGTTAATCGGGCAGTTAGAGAGTTTGAGCGATCATTTGAGCCGTTGGGTGGTCAGTTACATTGAGTTAGTCGTTAGTGCTGGAAGGTGGACAGTTATAGAGATTGAATGGGCAGTTAGGGAAGTAAGGCGGGCACTTAGGTTATGTGAGCAATAAGGAGATTTTCCGGGCAGTTAGAGAGGATCTCGATTCTTGACACAGCCGGGGTCCGGCGGCGATATATTTTCATAATATAAAAAGATGGGGAGAAACTCTGTAATTTTCCTGCATTAGACACGTTATTACGCTTTTAATACAACTTCTTGTTTCAAAGAGATAAACGAAGCGTGGACACAATAATTATGCATGCTAATGGGAATAACTTTTTATTATTTAGTAGCAGACGATTCCACAAGTTGAAAAAAAGAACTTTTTAAAGAACCAATAAGCTTAACAAGTGGAGGGAACATTGATTATTGGAAACAGTTTGAGCAATTTACATATTACAAGAAGCCTTGTAATCAGAAAGAAACTTCAGTTATTTTTCACAGAACTTCTAGCTGTTACGAGGTATTTGTTATTTTATAACTATTATAAAGAAAAAGAGTAAAATTCCAATCTTCTGCATCAGCGATTGAATCAATAACTTTTCTTTGAAAACAATTCATTCAAATGATTGATGGCTGATCTCAGTATCGATAAATAAAAGCATCACATAAAATAGCGTTGATGCTCACGGCTCAGGGGGTTGAATCACGATGGAGTCGCTTTATTCCCTGTTGGTCTGATCTTAAAATCCCGATACCTGGAAAACATTCACCCAAGTGTTTCCGCTTCACAATTGGCACTCGATTCTGGTTTTATCTCTAGATCGAGTTCTCGAGAAACGCATAACGACAGGAACTGGAGGCTAAGTTAACTATCAGCAGATCATGGTCTGAGTTTGAGGCTATCATTCTATTGTACGCAGCATCAAGGGTTCGGAAGTGTTTTTTGTTATTAACCTGTTGAACCATGGAAGCGGATCGGTAGCTTCGCGCCTTTCGATCGCTAATTCGACGTTAAAGTTAAAATGAAAAAATTTTCAAGAATGCGGCTTTCTTATACCTGAGGTATAAGTCACATTGTCTGCTCGCGTGGGAGCCGTCGTCCTGGTGGTCTACCTATCGGAAATTTACCTCCCCCATTCTTCTTTTTAGTTTTGTTAGATTTTTTCTTTATTTTATTTCTTCCCTCTCTCTCTCTTTCATTCAATATTTCAAGTCCTTTCGAGAATTGGCTCTGTCGGTCTTTTCATTTTTTCTCACCATTGTTGAGAGATTCGTCCATCAAGTCAAAACCTTTAGACTGCCAATTCATACCGACCGCGAAATGAAAGCCTACTTTTTTTAAGCAACAAATCGTCGCGTGACCTTTTCAAACAGAGATTCTTTTTTTACTTCTATTTTATATTTACTTTCTTCAGTGAATAAAATAAAACAATTTCGTAATATTTTAAGATATTTTTACATTCTCACCTCAGTGAGAAGGTATTGGTTTTGTGTGAAATAGACTTTTTTTTTAAATTTTCAGGGAATTCAATACTGATTAAACTTTATATTCACATAACTTTGATTTTGTATGAAATAAGCATAATGGTTTGTATATACTCCTTGTTATAATTATAGTTTTGTAAACGAAACAAGATTTTCTGAATTATTTTGTATAATGTGAGGGTAAGTGAACTCTCAGAAATATCGATCTCGAGTACTCACTTCTGAAGGCACGAATTAAGGCCTGACATAGTTCTTCTTCATCTAGTTCTAGTTCATCGGCGCTCTTGGAGGTGCCAAGGTTCTACTGGTTAATAGCCTGAAAAGCATCCCTGCGTGTCAACAAAATGTTGATACACTTGCGGGGAAAATGCAGAAGGCGGTCGTCCTTGGGTCGCTCCGTGCCCTCAGGGTGCACGAGATTTTTGCCGGATCATCGTATTGAATTCATCGCAGGCTGTAACCACCTATTTTATGGACGTGAGACGTGGTTACATCTGAAATTTTACCATCCAAATGTGCAGTTATTGAAAAGAAAGATAATTCCAGGGTAAATCATCGAGAGGAAAAACAAAAGCTTAAAAATGATAAGATAATTATTAAACGTATTTTTAAAAATTAAAAATTTATCGTCGGGGCAACTGCAAGGGGCCCACGAGAGATATAGGAGGGCAACCATGGGGAAAGCCCATGTTGGATGCATATGGATTCCTCGGAGCATGTCGTTTCCATAAGCCGCCACGTCTGGATTCTCCTCAAGGGTCTCAATTGGCCGAAAAACCAAAAAATTATTTTTGCAAAAAAGTTCCTATGGTCAATGAAAAGGGCGTTAAAATTCCTATCGAAACTGAAGTATGCCAAATTAAAAAAAAAAATATATATATATATATATTAGTAAAACAAACCATAAAAAATAGGCCGTGTCTAGGTTTACCAAAATTCAATGAGAGTAGAACAAATATTTTCGGTGAGTTCAGGGAAACTGCAAAGGGTGGTTAGGTTAACCGAAATTAAGTCAGTGTAGACCACATATTTTCGGAGTCCCTAGACTCTTCGTAAAAAATATGCTTTTTGTAAATCTACTATACATTAGAATCAATACTCAAAGTATACTAATTGCAGAGGGCATTTTTTAGTCGTATAGTAAGTACATTTAAAGGGTGTCAAACAAAAATACCCTTATCCACAACATAATAAATGTTTCAGGAGAAATAAATCAATAAACCAACAAACAAATCAAAATAAATAAATCTGTTTTATAATTTTTGGGTCTTATGTTTTTGGACCTTATACAGCTTGGGACCTATGGTTTTGGGCCTTACGGCTTGAGACTAGCGGTTTTGATTAAAGCTGAAAATTCAAGAAATTCTGTTTATTATTGGCTTTCTTATCAACGTATGAAAATCATTAACTTTTCGCGTTTATAATTTTTAATAAAAATATAAATATTGTAGATAGGCGCATGAATTATAAATATTCTTGAGCTAGTAAAAAGCGTTGCGTAAAAGATAACATTTTGGCTGTTTTGGTTTGAGACACTTTATTTCCTGTACCATTACTTACAATAACTTCAATTTACATGAAAATTTGTTAGCTTCTAGACTATGTCACCTTTTCATCCAGACTTCCGAGATATAACCTTGTTAATTGGGCACGACGATTAGTCCTGATTTACTCGGATTAATGCATTCTTTTGAACATGGAAAAAAGTACTTCAGCAATAAATACAACGCAAGCAAGAACATATCCAATAGCGGGAATAAAGAAGAGTTTAAATCTTAACTTTAAAGATGCTGGGTCTTTCTTCTGCCATGGACCTTTTAATTCCAAAGTGATATTTTCATTCCATTTATTGAATAGTCCGTTTTCGATAAAACCCAAAAGCACCTGATCAAAGCGTTCTATGTACGGTGATCCTGGCTCAAAATCGAACATTCTCCACGTTACTCGCAAAGGTTCCCTTAGTATCTTGATAGGCAGTAAAGTTTGAGACTTTGCAGCTTTTTTGACAAAGATCTCAGCCAATGACTGTCTTATTACGCATGTTAAATTTCGATGTTTTACTAACATATTCATATAATATATTGATGATAAGTTGCTGGACATCATAATAGATTTGTTTAGAAAATACTGTTCATAACCAGAACTACTGTTGCTTAAAACTTGTCTCAGGATTGGATGCATTACGGGAATTAGACCTGATTTCTCCAGATCACGGATGTTCTCAAATTCCAGTTCCGATTCGTCTGACAAATTTACATCCGTTATTAGCGTGTGAAGATATCCTGCGAAGATAATCTGGGTAATTAATATACTGCCGAAAAAGATCCGCTCTGCCAATTTTCGCGGTTCACTGACAATGGTGAATCCTAGAATCGATTGGAATATGGTAAGTGGATTCCAAACTTGGTTGTCAAACCCCAGGAAGTGTAACAGAACACATGTGCTATTAATCACAATGATAGTCAAAACAAGTGTCTGAAAAGCTTTCTGTGGCAGTAAAGCTGTAAAAGGTTTAGCAACAGTTATTACTGGTACTACAACAACGTAGGCATCTGTATCCAAGAACCGACTAGTAGCATATTGCAAATGGCCATTGCAATATTGGAAATAGTAAGCAAAATTTCCCAAAAATCGGATCTCATTGTATACAACTTTCCGCAGAAGTCCTGAGAAATCCGTCTTTTTACAGCCAAGTGAACCAAAACCTTCGTCAGATAAAATGATTTGGATCTTGAAATTCAATTTTTCTGATAAAGCCTTGATGATGTTTGTATTCGGACCGATAATTTCATTTTGATATCGCGAGAGATTTTTCTTCAGAAAGTAGGAAAAAGGTGCATCATCATTCAATCCTATTTGCATTGGATGACCTTTCAAATTGAGAAGCTTCTCAGGAAACAGTTGCCATCCAAAAGAAAATAGTTTTTTATCGTAAATTCCAGTGAATGGGTTAAAGTGATATACAAATACAGTTTCTTCATTGTCATCTAATATTTTAGATTTCAAAGCATGTTCCTGAACTTTCTTGCTGACAATTTGTAGAACAGTGGCATCCAAAAACTGTTTGCTCCACAAGTTTCGAAATAGTTTTCGATAAGAAAAGTTACCTCTTTTCGGCAGATGCACAATTAACAACTTAGGTCGTATGTTAACTTCTGACAATTGTGTCAGGAATTCGATTGGACTAGCTAAAATGGACTCATATGTACATTTTTCCGTATCAAAGAACACGATAAATATTGAAGTTGATCTAGGATTAGTAAGTGATTGGTGTTGAATCAGATTGTCATTTCTCCATTCGGTAGTCTTCTCAAAAGTGAGACTAATTGTCAAAGTTTGCCGTTTAAATTCTCGAATAATAGTATCAATCACTAGATTTTTATATTTCTGCTCATCGTCAGTTATCAGTATTACCTGTTTTTGCTTAGAATAGTTGGTAACGTATGTTAGAAGTTCCTTGAGCGAATTAGATGGTTTCGGGTTATGGTTCACTAGAGACAGGTTCTGGGTTATAACAAGGCTGATAATAAACGTTATATAGGACTTATTTAACATTTGGATTCACGTATTTAAAAATAGTTTGACGTTTCAGTTATTTATTTGCAGAAATGTTCGACTATGATGCATATGTTGCAAGTAATGAAAGTATACTGTTCTAAAATCTTAGGGTGAGGTATGTTCTTTATGAGTTGAGGGATAAGAAAATAATGTTGCAAGGTCTTATTTTATCTTTTCAGAGTTTACTACTGAATTCTTTTACTATTTTAAAATTGCTGTATAAACTTTTAAGATTGCATCATGTGTCTTTAGTCGAAGATGCATGCAGTTAAAAACTAAGAGACACTTATTAACCAAAGACACATATGATGTTGATGTACAAGATAAAATGTAACGCCTAATACTATATATTCTGTTAATATGAAAAAAGAATAATCTAAAATAAAAAAATGCCGCAATTCATGAATAAAGAAGTATTTATTATACTTATTTTCCTAGAAAACGCCTATATTATAGGGATAATATGTGCTCTGTAGAGTAGGAGCCATAACCTATTTCCTAACATGGCAGGAGTAATTTCCAAGAAAGGACAACCATGTGTTTTCTATCAATCTTGATCTTTTATAACATGCAAAATAGAAAAGTACGTCTGCAATTTTAGTAATTAAAGCTAAAAGAAATTAATTATTTACTCGTCAATTTTGAATTTTAAACTTCAGCAAGCGATAGATTCAAGTTATTTACACTATTTTTTTTATAACTACTAAATTAATATGATACCAAACTAATTGTCGAAATATTGAATAATTGATATAATCAGTTGGGTTTGCTGATTATTAGTATAGAATTTATTATCTGTTTTTAAAAAATGTTGGTATAATGATCATATAAAAACTTATAGTTTACAGATTGAGAGATTCAATTCAGGACAATTTCAAATTGCATTTAAAGACTATTCTTACTGGTTTATAGGTACATATCGTATGTATGTACACCAAAACAACTTATTGTATTGTATCATTTGTGTTTATGTCTCTCATTAAAAAAGATGTACTCTACAAGAAGGTGAACAAATTCAAACGCTTGATTATTTTACTTATCAAACATTAAAACCGGTTTCTATCAAATTTCTGGAGAACTACTCGTCTTTCCGAGACGGAACGAACAAAGTAGATCTACCTGAGCGGCACTAATCAACCTGATACACCATGCAAGCCTTAAACATAATACAGGTGCTGTATACATATACAGGACCTCCGTGCACTTTTGTAACCAAACAGGAAACTGACCGTTAATCTACCAACGATTAACATCGCTTTCATCCCAAACAAGATCAATTATTAAGTATCTGCCCCACAAGTTCAAAAGCCAATACTTAAAAAAGCAATTATTTTCCTGCATTAAACTTTATAATTACGGATTCTGCAACAGATTTAAAATCCTCAGTTATTTTCTCCAATAGTCTGAAGTATTAAAACAGATTGAAATAGTGCGACGCCCGTTACTAATTTCACTATACTAAGCGTTTCTAATAATATAGTAATTATCAATTTTTCACTTATTCACAGTCAAGTTTGAATCATTGAGTTTATAGTACTAATAGTTTAATTAGTGACTAATTCATTTCGTAACTAAATGAATTAGTGTAAATGCAAATCATACTAACTAAAGTCATTATTTTTGATCATTTAAAATCATTAATACAGTTCAGATTTGAACATTGACGTACAAATATGGAAATAACATTTTTTTAAATTTATTCCAATATGATATGCTCTTATATATGTTCTGTTAGATATGTTGAGCGAGGAGTGATATTTTTATAAATTAAAAGGAAAAAGTCGATGTTGCAAGGTCTTACTTTGTGTTTTTAGAATTCACCAGTGTATTTCTTTACTTTATAACAAAATCATACTACACATATTTTCATGGTTTTTAAACATTTTTTTGTATAACAGTGATAGTACGAGTGATTTAATTAAAAATGGTAAAGCGAAGAAATGAGAAAAGTTTGTTGCAGTATTTAATATTGATTTTCAACACATTTATTCTAAATATAGGTATCGCGCTAAGGGCAAGAAAAATTGATTTATCTGCCAGGTGAAGCTTTTCATGTATCGATTTTTAAGTGTAACCTTCATACTTTACAACTTTCAAAGAAATTTTTCCATGCACAGTTTACATAGTAGTAGTGTTTCTAGAATTAGTAAAGATCTAGAAAGATATAACCGATTTTTTTTTACATTCTCATACGAATAGAAAGGAAAAGTTTTCAATTCGGTTGAATCAACAAAATTTGTGTTGATTCAAGCATATGATATGGTTATTATATGTCCAACAAAATATTTGGTTGACCAAACCAAATTCTTTGCTTTGTTTAACCAAAACTTATGGTAGATAGAGTATTTGGTTGATACCACAACCAAATTTTGTTGATTCAATCAAATATTTTTTTGAATCCACCAAAATTTGTTTTATTCAACCAAAATTTCATGTAACACCAAGAAAACAGTTCATTTTAGTTCAACAAAATTTTTGTTCCTGAGTTTATGAAAATCCTTTTTTGAATGTTCTTTCATTTTTTAAACTTGCTATAATATCTGGTTCATAAAAATTAAGTGTTACGTGCCTAAATAGAGAAAATATAAAGAATTTGTTGAGTTGTCCAAGATCTGAACTAAAAAGAACGGAATCAAAAGTAAATTTTTGGAAAAATCTTAAAAAAAACGTAATCTCTAACAAAGACATATTGTGATTGCACCAAAAGTCTTCAAACAAGAAAAGTATATTTTCAAACATCAGTGTTATCGGTTCATTAGAGAAAAATATATAATAGAGGGGGGAAAAGGAGAAAAAGCAAAGAGAAATTTGATCTTCGATCTCGAAAAATGGGATCCCCCTCGATAACTGTTCCGCTACTTTATAATTGCATTTTTAATTTCTGAAAATGCACATAATTTATTCATTTTTATCACTTTAAACACACACATAGAAATTTAATATAAAAAGTGTATGGTCTCGGCTTTATCAAATCACTCTCATATCCTGACAAAAATTAAAATGTATTTAACAAAGAAAGATTTTGAAGTTTTCTTATATTTCTAATCTTGAATTTCAAACATAATGGTATTAAGTTTCCCATTGCTTTAACATTGGGAAAGGCAGCTTTATGTTAATGTATACGATAAGGCTGTGAACAAAAAAATAACCCGACCTGCGCGGGTCAGGTCGGGTTTGCGAGTTGACCTGTAGACACGAAATCAACCCGACAACCCGCATTCAACTCGCGAACCTGCATTCAACCCGCAAACCATACAATAAAACCCGCCTTTGACCCGCAATCAAACCGCATTTAAGGGTTTCACAATAATTATTAGTTAAACAGCAATTATATAAATTTCACTTAGTTGAAATGACGTTACGCATTTTTACAAGTTTTTATTTGCTTCTACTTGCTCTGTGGGAATGTTTGTATGTCAGGTTCAAATTTTGCATTCCAATTTTGATACACTTCCGCAAATCCAATCGGTATTTATGATCTTTGGGCTACGAAAACCGTGAAAGGTTTTTAGTTCGCTCATCTTATATTGATGAAGCTTTTCCGGTTTTTAAGTTAATTGTAAATTTATTGCGCATTTGCGGCTTTTGCGGGTTGAATTTGGGTTGCCCGGTTATGGGTCCATTAAGAATGCCTAATAATTGACAAATTTGAATTTTACTCAAGATTTAAGTTTATCAACTTTTTTGAAATCGTTTAATTCATAATTAATTTTATTAAATAAAATGTTTCTTTTGCTTTTACTGGGTGAACTATATACTTCAAAATACATAGAGGTGTTATTTGAATAAATATGAAAATATTTTAACTCGATGCTATCAAATGTGTGCACGTTCGGCAACCGGCTGCGCTTGGTAGTTTTGGTTTTTATACAGTTTTCCAATTCCCTGGCTAAATGTTCCGGAAAATGCGAGCGCTTCTAATAAAAAATTCGGTTGCAGACGGTAGTAGATATGAGGACTCCACAGGATTTAATGCCTCAGGCATTACCTGAAAGATTATTGAGAATGGGGTATTCGGGGTGATTGGGGAATTTGGGGTTTAGTCGAAGGGTTATTGTCTGTCGATCTCCTGCGAAGGTAGGGGGATTTATATATATATGCAAAAATACACACGGAAAGAAAAAAATTAATTTAAAAGCTAAAATTGTTTAAACCATCGAAAATTTGCTAACAAATTATCGGGTAATTAAAAATGACCGATTAATGATAGTTTATGAAAACATCCCGAAAAACGTTAATAAATCTCGATTTTACGTAAAATTCCAATTTTTCATTTATGGGATATACTTTGGGGAACTACAAGAGTGCCTTAAAATAATAATTCAATTTGAAAAGTTACGATTGATTCTTATTCTTTGAAGAATTTTTAACAAGGTACTGAAACGCGGAATTATTTGTATCAACGGATACTAGTTTTGGCATTCGTTCAGGGTGGTCCAAGGGTACAGGTATTAGCTCGCTTTATTTATTTGAGTAAGAATTAAATAAGCTATTATAATAATTCGTATTACACCTTTGTCCTCGCCGGCCGAAAGAGTTAATTCTGTAAGAAGAAACGTATAAATAAGTACTGCCACTGTATCAGGAATTTACTGTTCATAATGCAGTACACGCTACAATATTTCGTAAGGGGCAGTCCATAAACTACGTTACCAATTTTGGACTATTTTTGACCCCCTGTCCCCCCTTTTTGACGACCGTAGTTTTAGCTTCCCCTATCCGAAAGTACTGTAGCCGTTGGCTAAACACAGATTTTCCTTTATTCTGCGTTTTTTCGCGTTTCTAATGAGTTCAGTTGCCAATTAACCTACGTAACCGTTTGGTGAACTATAAGTTTCAGTAATTAATTATTTTTCGAAATGCATTGCATTTTTAACAAAATAGTTGAATTTTAAAGAACAAAAAATGTTCTCCCAAAAGAGATTAATTTTTATCCAAGAAGGTACATTTTTAACAAAAATAATTTTTTTTTCACCAAGCAGTTGCTCTTTTCAAATTATGAAAATAATTTGCTCCTCCAATATTGAAATCCGTAACAACCAACATAATACTCTTGAATTTTTTATTTAAGTAATATTTGTTTTCAAATTGCACTGTCTCCCCATTCCTGACAAGCAACTAATCGTATTCCAAGTGCAAATTACTTTTTAGTATGCAATTATGATGCTCAAGCACTGAAAAACTGATTTCGCAAAAGGCCTGAGTAGCATTTAGTTTCGCTCGATATGACTAAAAAGCCTGTGGTTTCTGCGACGTAAAGTTTATTTCCTAGGTGAGACAAAACAAGGATCAAGGAATGGTAAATAGAAATTTAGGAGAAAGTATGAATGTTATATATTTCATGCTGTGGTTATAATATTCGCGAGCACAGCTGGTCTAACGAGATTTATCTGAAAGAGAGGTGAGGTGGGTTAATAAGTGGCACCTCAGCGTGATATTTTATAGTAATAGTTAATACTAGATAATCCACTGACGGCTGACTTTCGCCATGCTACTCTGTTATTAATTTACCCCAGCGAGTTACGAATCCCATTAGAATGTATGAGTCCCCAAGCTGATGAGATATTTTATTCAAACAAGATTTATTTTCTTTTAATCTAAGTTTTGTCTTTCAATCAAATTTTAATTAGTTCATATTGTAGGGCCACATTCTACTTTATAGGGAATTATAAAAGTTACTAATTTACTAGTGTTTCAAATATTTACGCAATTAGTTGAAGCACTAGTGTGTAGTTTTAATTAAAGGTACAAGAGTGAAAAAGGAAAACTGAACATGAAGTCTTTAATCTTCTATGTATATGTAAAGTAAAATGAAAACAATATATTCGTAAATATATTTTGAAAAATCACCTCTTTTTCACGCTTAAAAAAATTAAAAGTGGCAATTTTCTGAAATATTAGTTCCATCATAAAATATTTTGATTCAAAATAAATCAAATTCCAATAATGAAGCGGGCTTTTTTAAAAAGATTTAAAAATATCTAATTTATTCAATCTAATTTTTTAAATTTAAATTTAATGCTTGCTTTTAGCGGAATATGCGCACCAAAAAGAATACTTAATTTTGTTTTTTTTTGTCATTGATGTTCCAACATAATTTTTGAAAGGACTTACATATTGGTATACATTTTTTGTAGGTACTGTTAGTATGCGACAGATACAGACACATAAAGATTTATGCTTGCCAATCGCTGCGAAGTAAAGCCACGAAAATGTTGTATTAAAAACAAATTTTTTGACGTGTATAAGATCTTGATCAATTATGAACTGATTATTAATCTGACTCATAAATCAGTAGTTCCTTCTGAGAATTCACAAAAAAGTTAAAAGTTATATTTCAATAATAAAGTTTAGACTTAACATTGAAAGATTTGCATGAAACATCGTTTATGGATGTGTTTTCATATGATGATTATAAATACAGCTATGATAATACCGGCAACATTCATTTTGAATGTCAACATTTGAAAAAACTACATTTAAAAAAAATATTTTAAAGTTTCTTTATTATCTTGAAAAATACTTTTCTTCATTGTTGCCCAAATCTCAATTCGGCGGCATCCATCCCTCAATCATACTCGACCCCATTTCCAGTATTAAAAAAAAACCACTTGTTTATAGTTAGCCATTCCCAAACTCGATAAAATCTACCTCTTAATTATATTTGACCCCATTTTCAGTTTTTATAAAAAAAAA